>JAZBGY010000527.1:0-55416 GCA_037414755.1 Lydus trimaculatus | reverse complement strand
CCGAGGCCCAGCCTCGCTCTTGGCGGCCCTACTGACCGGCAGAGATGGACCTATATTAATTATTATTGCCCGTTTTATCTTACCTTATATGTAGTATTTGGACAAATACTGGTTGTAGTAAATCTTGACACTTCACCCAGTCTGTGACAATTTAGCCTTCATATAAACGTCAATTACTATTTTTAAATATCAGTTGCTACGGTTATTACTATAATTTTTTTGAGATAGTTTGATTAATACATTTCGTAAAAACATTGTACCCCATTTAACCCCCATTATTCGGACCATGGTAAGGTTACAAAAATTAAACATAGCCTATGTCACCCAGCGACTTTTGCTGAATTTAATAATGTAAATTTCATATCAATCGGTCCAGTAGTTTTTAAGATTACCCTCAACCAAGGAATTTATTTTACCGCTTTATATATTAGTATAGATTAGAATTTCATGAAAAACGCCTGCAAAGTCCTGTGTTATATGTCGATGGCGTAACATACGTTGTTCATAAATAAACTCTAATCTATAAAGATATAAATATTCAAAACATGGAGAAATATACAAATTCCCAAATTTACTGACAAATAGTGTAGATGATAATTTATAAAGTTGGACTGTGTAGTCACTTTATACCAAATAGTTTTTGCTTCAGAATTTCTAAATGCCCTTGCTAGTTACCTGGTTTAGAGTTTGCAGTCTGGGGTAGCCTAAAAGCAGCGAGGAGTCCTTCCTTCCGCACCTGTAAATGAAGCGAAAGTAGGTCTAAAAGTGTTTCCATAGCGGCTGTAGGGGTGGTTCTCATAGCCTCAGTTATACCCAGACACTCTAATCCCTGCAATTTCTGCACGAAAGGTTAAGGCTGCGAAATTAGCGTGATCGTGTTAGAACGATGAATATTGGTCTTTTGACGATGGCAATTATGTTGTTTTTTGTAGCAAGATGGTGGGTGAACGCTTTCTATTGGAATTCTACAAGGTATTACATGTCCGTGCTTGATGAAAGCACAGATAAATCTAGACAGAGCACGCTAATTCCCTTTGATTCGTGTTAAAAAACGAGTTTCAGGCGTTACAGTGCTATAATTCGTAACGTTATAGACGTTAGTCACTGACTACCAGGGCCGAAACTAGCTATAGGCAGAGTAGGCACTAGCCTAGGGGCGTCAACGGACTAGGGGCGCTAAATTCTTTAACCTCTTACGGATTATACAGAGGGAAAACAAAAAATTGCTATTTTCTATATATCTCTTAATTCAAAGATAATTATACAATGCCGATCCTATTCCGCTTTTGAATTTTGGTGGATGCGCCGGGGTACTTTCGCACGGGGAATTTGAAGATTTTGGTGGAGGCGCCCGCTCACGCTCCGATCCTAATCTACTTTGATCAAAAAATGTTAGAAAAAGTTTTTAATTCAGATGACAAAGGCTTTAATTCTGTGGAATAGCAAATTTTCGATACGACATTTAGTTTTATCATGGCCATCATCAAATTAATTTTTTAAATCTTCAATCATTTATGATTTCCAAGATCGTAATGTTAAATCATGATAAAAGAACACCCCATTTTCGAAATAGGTCGCTAATATGCCGGTTTGTCTATATCCAAATTTTCCCTTGTTTCGGCCCAACTGACTAAATCACAGTTTATCGTCTCATAAGTCGACGCTTTGTCACGATGGGTCACGTCTGGTTGTAGCATAAGAAAAACACAACCGTGTCATTTGTTAGATGTAGAAAGCCTAATGCGAATATTTCAAGGTACGCCACTGTTTTATTAATAGCGAAAATAATCATAGAGTACACAAAGCTGTTAGTCGCTGACATGTTGTTGTAGGACTTGTGTCAATGTACTAAGTTCCTGTCTGTTTATAACGAGTCAATTGTTGTTACACTTGAATAATTGAAAGGCACTTTGTGATTTATTCACGAGCACCTATGTAAATCTAGTTTTTTTTTTTATGCAAATGTCGCTAAGACACTGTAGATTAATTGACGGCATAGACAACTCACAAATCAAAGTCGGCAATCTCTAGTCTAAATATCATTTGTAGTACATAGAAAAACAGCTATCGTGGTCTATAATAAGCTCGTTAAAAAGTAGACTAAACGAACTTGAAAAACATAAAAAATTGGTTCATGACTTTGTCGAGATAGAGAAGATTGGCATTTTTATGAGTGATTTTGCAAACTGAACAAGTGGTTGTTTGCAATTCATAAATACACGGATAATTAACCAATATTTCTAATTATGTTGTTATTGCTTATAAGTTTCCAAAAATTTGCTTCTTTCTACTTTTATTTCGCCTAAATTATGGCCAAGCTACGTATGATCTTTTTAATAAACTACTCTATAATTATTATTTATGTATGAATCATAGATAATGACATAGTTTTTGCTTTAAAACAAAACTAAAACATTCCCTCAAGTAAAATATTCTCATTATTAAAAATAACCGAAATATATAAATAATTAAACCAAATAAACAAGAAAAGCCTTGACATTCAATTATATTTTTTAACTCATACCTTATTTAAGAATTCTAGGCGGAGTCCTATGATAAATAGTAGGATTTGTCATTAATATTCCATTTGTTTTAATTGAAAATAGAGAATCATTTTCTTTAAAATTTCGTCATGTACTTACGACATAAATTTTAAATTTTGATGTTTTTTTTTTGGAAAATCTCAATTTTCTGATTATTTATCTGGCGTTAGTATTCAACAGATAGGATTTTACAAGGCTGTTGTTGATAATGCATGTCCACAGTCATTTGTTGCACATTTAAATAGTTGAATTATTATTATCTGGAAGTTTAATTGTCAATCTTTAAATGGCAAACATTTTTTTTTAGAATTGGAAAAAATAAAGGATAAGTAAAAAAAATAAATTAAAACATGCTTAAACAATAAAGGTATATCCTTGATAAATTCAAACTTGTTTTCGTTGTTAATATACCAATACAGGTGTGAACACCCTTTAAATCACATGTCTTATTATCAGCATTACAATCTTAATTAACTTTAAGATCGATTATTGTGATATTGTAACAGAATACCTATAAAATAACATATTTACCTTCAACTTTGAAGTATTGAGGGGTTGTCGTAACCGCAAATTTTAATGAGTTTGGAATAATTATCGAATTAGATTATGTTTTTGAATAAACAAATAAGAGTACTCTCTGTAAAATTACTTCCTAGTATTTTGTACTTTCTCTTCCTGTTTATTTATTTTTTTTGAAAAAAAAAACGCTTATACTGACATTCAAACAAACAGCAGAATTATGAAAATTAACCAACTAAAAATTCAAAAGAAGATCCAGAAAATAACGATAAAAACAATTATATAACAACAAATAATTTGAAATTATTGCAACTTGATTTAAATGTTTAAAAAGGTGTCCAAGATGACCGAATAATTTAAATTTGGCCAATGACAAATGCTTTACATTTCAAGACGCTAAAGTTACATAAGCAATAAAAAGTTGAATTTTTTTGAATTGTTAATTTTGCCAGAGATGTCCACTTTGATGCTGTGTTCAAAATCTTAATAAATCCGGGTCTTAGCTATCAATGTTGAACTATTTTTAGAAATATTGTTGTATGCAAGCAATTTTGCATTAACAGAATTAAAACAAAGATTCTTCAAAATTTGGAATTGCAGTTAGCCGAAACATCATCGCAATTTTGAGTTTCTATCCATTTCCTGTTACTATCACTAAACATTTTTTTCCAATTTTCTACTTGGTTAATTGTAAAATTTTCGTCATGTTTATGGTAAAACAACTGTATAAAAACCTTTTATTTTACTTTCAGGAAATTGCGAGGATTTGTGTACCTTTGACAAATTTGAACAGAGAAGAGTACATTTAAAATGTTAATGAATGAGTTTGACGACCTCAAACAATATTAACAATTTTCTTTAAACGTTTAAATTCCATTAACTTTCATAACTTATTATTCAATTGAAGAAACCCTTGTATGAGCGGAACTTTTCTAAGGGTCTGTGTATATTAAAATTTTTTTTCGGTGGGTATTGTAGTTTTTTTTTCTCTAACTGTTGTTAATCTGTAGCAGAGCTTAGAGTACTGGTCCGCATAACTTAATAGAATTGCTCTTGTAAATAATGAAAACGTGTTGTAAATTTGTGTCCACGTGGAGACTTACTTAGTTGAAGAAGCTACTTCTTATAGATATATGTTTCAATTAATTTAAAAATTCTTGTATTTAATGAACAGATTTTTTTGTCATGTATTCAATCATTTGTCAATTGATTTAAATAATTTGTGCGCAATTTGATTTTAATCAGCAAATTATAATGCACAACACGATTAGTTTTATTATTCTGACTATCGAATTCCATCCAAAAATAACATTTCTTTGTATGTTTAAGAAAATAAGAATTCTGTAATTTTTTTCAAGATCAAATCATCATGCAGAATGAGGCATATTAAGGTATTAATCTTGAAATAATCTTGATATTAACTTTGGTTGCACCAAAATGATTTTCTGATGATTTCGTTAAAATATTTTCTTTCTTGATTATTACTGAAAAATATTTAAGAAATGTCTCAAGTTTTGATGAAAATCTACCCACAATCAATTAAAATCAATCAGTAACTGTGACCAAAACGAACATTATTGCAATAATTAAAATGTGGGCACAAAATTGTAAAAAAAAAATCAACTAAATTCTTGTTTAGTGTAGGTGTAGGTGTCGTTGATAACTACAACATCTATAACATTTCCAATTCTCAAGTGTAACAACTTTTTTAATCAGTCGCTTATACGAAACTATCATCGATATTTATTAATCGGCAATTGTTGGTGAATTTTTTATGTTCATTCGTTTTATCACCTTTTTAATGTTGTTCTGACACAAAATAATTGAAAAATTTGCTCAAATGTTAACTGTAACGCTAATACTAATGGTAATCATGGGGGAAAGGCTGTAATATCGGTTTGCTGCACTGAAATTCTACAGTTGATCTTTAAATATTTGAGAAATTACTGAAAACACCCCTTATTCTTGTTGACTTGTTGACTACTGCTGTCTGTAACGCGTCTGAATGTTATAAATGTAAAGGTTAAAGTTAACGTTGAATTCTGTTATAATTCCCGGATTCTCATTTGTTCTGTGAGATGACGTTACGTTGATTGTTGTAATTTAAATTAATTAGTACAGCTTTCTGTTGTTAGCAATAAAAACAGCATCATCTCTAAACAAAACTACATAATTTATTATTATTTTGCACTTTTAGACAATTGCATTATACAAATAGAAACATTATTTACCTATCGGTTTAGGTGTAAGGTTATTGTTTGTATTTACAAATAGATCAGATCTGAACCGTATGTATCTCAAAACACGTGTCAAACTTTACCAATGATTAAATTTTATCCATCATTTTGATGAATGTTTGAAAACGTGCTTGGTTAGTTGGATTTGCGTTAAAGACCAGTAGTAATGCACATGACGCTCACATTATGTAGATGTGAAAGATTATCCATTTTGTTTGTAATTCTATGTTTTTTTTTTGAATATTTAATTAAATTTAACTTGCATGATTTTACAAAACGACAACCATGAACAAACGATATAAAAGTTAGCTCTATATATAGAATTATATAGGAGTTTTCATTTTAAGACCTCATAAACAACCTACATTTATAACATTGCCATAAATTTTTTGTTGCATTTTACTAATAATAACGAAGTTCAATAGATGAATTTTATTTCGTGTTGCTTGCAGTAATGTGCAATAAAATTACCTGATATCAGTATGTTATAAACAATAATTTATCACTTGGGATTATTTCAATAAGACTGAAATAATATCTATACAAGAAGGCGGGCGCATTCACAACATATAGCAAAGCTGCAACTTTTGCGTTTAATTGCAATAGCAGCTTTCAAGCTTGATGTGACATATTGGCACTTTTTAGCCATGCTATACAAACAATTAGTTATATCTAATATAAACTGAAATTGGTGTGGTTACATTTTAATGAACGGAGCTAAATTTAATTCAAAATAATTATAGTCCCAAAAAAACATTATTCTCGGTGTTTACTTTATGTTTAACATAAACACCACGTTTATTATTATTGGCTAAGTTTATTAATAACCATAAGTACTAGGTAACCTGATGGTACATGCTTAAAAAATTCGTGTGTATTTTACGTATGCGAAGTGAATCTTATTATTAGCAACTTCACAGTAAAAATAAGATTTTAAACAAAAATAAAACCCATTCTGTCCTTATCTCTTAAAAATTAATTATCCGGCTATATCAATCTTTCTCAGTAACAATTACGTATAGAAGAGCCCCAAATACTGGTTTGTATAGAAACACATCATTAATTTTATGAAGCTTTATTGAAAATTACTTTTTTATTAACAAATTTTGATATAAACAATATGGAAATAGAAACAGGTAATTTAGGGTAGAGGTTAACTGTAGTATTGCCATTGTCGTCTAAATATAATATCCATAGGCACCGTAAGCATAGGGGTAACCAGCAATTCCGGAGTAGTATAATTGTGGTTTAGGTCCAGCAACTGGAATTGGACCAGGTCCGGCTGCAGCAGCAGCAACTGGTTCTGGATTAGATACTGCAAAGGCAACAGCCAATATAGCAGCAAATACAAAAATCTATAAAATATGAAAGAAAATATAGAAAAATTAGTTAAAATGCATCAATATAATTAAATTTTTTAATTGATACTTACAGCTTTGAACATTTTGTTTGGTTTGTTGATATCTGTACTAGAGTTCTAGACAAATTCTTGATGATTGTTCAATCACGCAAAGGTTTTATACGAAAATTTTTGTTGAAAGTAGTAGGGATTACCGACGATACTTTGCCAAAAATTATAAACAATAGATTAAAATCTAATGAAAAAAAGACCTTGCTCTTGCTACACAAGCTTTTTTGGGTTAAAATTTTGAAGATACGTCATTTTCAGGAACTTGGTTGGAGGTCAAGAGGCGTATAGAATATTCAATGTGTGTCACCTAGAATAAAAACATAATTTACATTAAAATAATATGGTAACCTTTTTGTAATAGCAACAAAAAAAAACAACACAAGCTTGACACACCTCCATTTGAAATTGCTTCTGTTAAGTTGTCACCTGATTGCAAACAGCTGTTTGTTGTTTATTTACATAAATTTGTGGCTTTAAACATAATTCTTTCAAAATTTGAATGCATTATACATTTTTTATGTTTTCTTTGCCTTTTTGATATTTCAATTGGTTGTACTCAAACAATATTGAACATCAGAAGGTAGAATTCTTAATTTTGGCAGCTTCTAGTATATATGAATAGAAAATCGTACTGTAAGGGCATGTATTTTGTAGTCGTGGCCCATATACAAATTTATGTTAGAACGTAGAAATATTAATTTTACATGGTGAGCCTCAAAAGCTCCCTATAGGTAGGCAAGAGAGAGAGTAAGTTGAATTAGCCATAAATTTGTCTTGCGTTTTCGCAGACAAGATCTACCAATTTGAAAATAAGAGGTACTGATGTAAACATATGTGCTGGATTTATGAGTGGATAAGGAACTATTAGACCTCAGTGGTAAATTTTTGCAGACGGCATATCGGCAGCTAGAAAAAAATGAGTAGTCTGAAACTCTCAAGTGAAGAGCCTCAAGTTGAAATTATGCAATAATTTAATGTGAAAGGGGCAATGAAGGTCTTTGAGAACTAGCATCCGTGTTGGTGCTAGGTATAAATCCGGCTTTGGCCAGAATTGAAAACAATATTCTATAGTCGGTGGAAAAAGATAAAATCTGTAGAAGTGATGTGGTAATAAAAACAAGAGTATGACTACTTCAACGCAAAAACTCTCATGTTATATGCAAATTGTTTGTCGCTTTAGGCTCCGGTTGCTGAGAGTAGTACCGAGAATGCTTTATAAGTGAATCTTCAGAAATTCTCTTAAGAATGATATTTTCTTGACTCATTGTCAGTTTTTCTAGTAGCTATGCTTAAGTTGCAAAATCAGATACGCTCTTCCGATTATGCTGTTGTTGAACAATTTTTTGATAATCTTTTAGCCTATAGAAAGCATTAATGGGAAAGTATTAGTTGTCTGTGTATATTGTAGAAGTCTTAGGCTTATCTATGGTTTACTAAAAATTATTATTTATGAGATGGAAAACCAAAAGAAGCTATATGAAATTTTGATACCAGGTTGTCTACAGAGGCGTGTAAACGTGCAACTTATGAGACTTGTGCAAATATCCAGTTGCACAAATGTTCTTCCTTTAGATTCTAAAAGTTTTAGAAGCTCAAGTGTAAATATGCATCGAACAGTTGTTGCTTGTTTTTTATTTGTTTTCTCATACTGCATAAAAGTATTGATTATCAAGTACTAATAGTATTTTTTCAAGATCTCTGCTCTGTAGCTTAAATTTGTAAGTTTCTAATTAGGTTTGTAATTATGTGATAACAGAAACAAATTAAAATTGATTTCTTAAAGATTTTTATTTAGCAAAGAATAACGAAAGACATTGGGAATAAGCAAAATCACTGCCACATTTAAATAAGTACTGTATTACCAGGGAAATAGCTGAAAGATGGGTAAAAACCACCATATGTAAGTAATTGTGGATTGGCTGCTGGAGTTGGAGCTGCAACTGGTACTGGTGCTGGTCTAGGCACAGCAAAAGCAACAGCCAAAACAAGAGCGAAGACGAACAACTGTAACAATAATATAATTAAGTATTATTCGATTTTAATCAAATTGTGTATACACTTACGAGTTTGAACATTTTGATTGCAATTTGTTCTGTAAGCTTGTACAAGACAAATTATGAACATGTATGGTTTGTCGGTGGTATTATATACGAAAATTTCGGGAGGTGTGACCGTATTACATCTAACTAGACCTTGGAATAAATAATTGACTGACAAATACGCCAATTTTAAATTTTATACAGTTTTTTCCTACGTATAGCAAAACATCAACAAAACAATCCTCAACAGCTGTAGAAAAAAAGGTCATCTTGATAATCATACACGTGAATTCTGGACAATACTTTTGATTTATATGTATATAAAATAGCATGTGTTTATTTTTTTATGCAAATTAAATAGAATAGTAAGCTTCCTTTGTTTTAGGAAAATACCAAATTTAAGTACAATAGCTGTCTCTAAAATATTGATTACAAGTCGTAAATTTTCCTACATGGGAAAAAGCATTGTTCTAAGGAACTTAAAAGGAGCCGATTAATGAATTATGAGTAGAATAAATTATATATTAAAATCGACGAACAAAACATAGCAATTACAATTTAAATTTATTGTTTAATTTTGCGTTTATTTTTAGCATTAAAGTTAGGATAAATCTTAAAATGTTATATTTTAGACGTTCTTTTTGTGCTTCTACAAGAGTGTAGTTTGTTGATACATAATTGTTGCATGTGTTGGTAAAGAAAACAATGTCTTTTTTTTTAAACAATCACTATGAAATTAGATTTTAATAAATTTGTTGTTTTGCAGAACAGGTTTTAATAGGGTTTGGTTTTAGTTTCTTAATAATAGATTAATGAAATAGTGGAGTAGTTCTTATCTGTGTTTACTAAACAGTATCCCGTCGACCTTTAACTTCAAAATTAGCCTTTAAGAAAGAAAGTAGAAAGACAATGACAATAATTGCCGTTTGACAGCATAGGTGGTAAATGCCAATTATAGGTTTAGAAACTCCTAACAATTCTACATCTTATGTATATTCAGAGGAGTATAAATGCTAACTTGGGCACCAGTAAATACTGTTGGTAGAGTTAACAGTAATACTGGATGTAAAAGGGGCTCTTTGTATAGTAAGGTTGTTTCCAACAAGGCAGACGTACATTCAATTATTGTTTTATTACCTGATCTACATCACAGATTAAGTAAAATCGAGTTAAAGCATGAAACAAGCTCTTTATAAGCGCATTAGTAACAAAACCATATTCGCAACCATTTTCGGTTTTGGTGTGAAAGTCGAAGTAAGAAGAGCGGCAGTGCAAAAGCTATACCTGCTTCTTTTTGATTTATGCCTTTTAGGCTTACATTTGTACATTAAATGCTGGATTGATATGCTTTCATCTTTAAAGTTCAATTGTTGACAATTTAAAAGAAGGTCATTAGTCATATAACAATACAACATAAAATGGTAACGAACTTTTCCTGACAATACCTTTGACATATATTAATAATTTTTAAAAAAAATCTTGTCTCTTTAGCGAGTACCCCACTATATTTTGGTAACTATAAATATGCAGTAAAATTGCAATAATAATCATAGTTTGTCTTGAACAAATAACAATAACTCTTCTAACGATGTATAAAATCATTGTAAGTAGATCAGCATCATTGTACTGTAATTAAAATAGTAATTGATATTCTTTTGGTATTATTTCAGCTTGTTTTATGTGCCCTTTTGGCCTTAGCCTTGGCTCTTCCCAAATCTGAACCAAGTCCAGACCCAAAACCACAACTTCTTACCTACGGTTTGGGCTATAATGGATTCATCAATCCTGCACCTCTTGCTTACCATGGTCTAGTTTACTAAATTGTATAAATATGGAACTTGTCACTTTGTAATTTTTGCAAAAATATAATGCTTTAGTTTATTTGTTTGTTTTTTTTTTCTTTTGCACCCCAATATTTACATCAATAATTCAAATCATTTATCAATGGAATAACATAACAGGTAAAATCAACAAAAAAAAAATGACTATGAATAGAATAGAGTTGTTTATTTCGCTTCGTCTAGTATTTTCCAGTTAGTTTTATTTTATTGCTGTTTTCGATGTCTCGATGTGATTTAAATATTAAATTATTTTCAGTCGTGTTTATTTTGTTCGATTATAACACATATGACATACTTTTTGGATTTACAAATTTGTTTTTCTGTTGTTATTCTTTCAATTCTGTATTTCAAATATATGAATTTTTTTTGTTTCGTTTTACTTTCGTTGAACCATTTTTACAATGCAACTGACGTGTTTTCTAAATCAAATTATTCAGTAGTAGACGGATCTACTACATAGATCGGTTAGTAAACACGAAAAAAAAAATTGAACAGTTCATTACTTGGAAATTTCTAGTTGAATTTATGTGAAATGGAATCAAGTTAAATTGTTACGTGAACTCTACTTGGAATTAAAAAACAATTAACTGAATTCTAATGAATAAATTGGATCTAGCTTGGAGTAATTGCATCAAGACTTTTGCAGGAATGTCGAGACAACTTTAAGAAATTTCTTTTGTTATTTGATTATTGATCTACTGTTCTTAGAAAAGTTGAAAAATAGGGAATTTTGTAAATCACGAAAAACGTAGAAAACCAACGAGAACCACGAAACACACCATGAAACTTAACTCTTTGTAAACAGAATGAAAATCTGCCATTGATGTCGATTTTGTTTAGCTCCTCTGAGCTGTGTACTTGAAGGAATAAGTGTAATGTTAGATGAAATTTTCACTCCTTCGAGATATTACGAACGAGCTGAAGGAGCTTAGCCACCGGAAGCTTTATAAAGGAGGGCCCCAAATCTTCAATACTCTTCGTTGTCAATGAAGCGAAAGGGCTTCTCTTCGTAGAGTTTTCATAATCATGAAGTTTAGTTCTGAATGTCATAATAAGCTACTTATCAAGTTAACTACTGAACAGGTGTCTGCAAATCTGCAGCTATTGCCTCCTCCTGTCCTTACGCTAATTACGCGTTACGCCGTTGGCAGTAAATTTTTATTATAATAATGACTTCTACTTGCACGATTTGCCTTGAAGCATCGACTCAGTTTTTATTCATTAGACTAATTGCTTCCTTGTTTTGTTTTTCTTTCGTTGAAACAGTGTTTTTTTCTGTGGTTGATAACTTAGTTTTTAATTTTTTAAATAAATCAAATTCTGTTTGTAATATGTTTTAATAGGGCTCCTAAACGACAACAAGATCTGTTCAACCAGCTTAATGAAATAGTCGAATACTGGAAAACTAATTAAGAAATATAATAGAAATTATTTTATGGTCATTTTGCTTAAAAACAAATCTAAAATTTTTGATTGATGGACATACGCGTCAATTTATCCAACAAAACATTCAATTTCAGAGTATTTAATTAAGAAACTTGATTATGATTAAAATTCTTTGTGTAAGTCTTGTTTTTACTTGTTATTCATTTATAACGTTATTCTTTGTTTCAAACTTGTTATTGTTCTTTTGATTTTACAATGCTAGTTAACTTGAAATCTGGATTCTACTAATGATGATTACCGTTGAAAGCTTTAGATGTTTTTCTATTATTCCTTGTTTAATTAATTTTTATATTTCGTGGAAGCTGTTTTGCAATTTAATTATGATCAGGCAACAGGTGTCCAGCAAATAACAAAAAAATATAAGCTAATTAATGTACAAAAAAACTGTTAAAAAGGAAAGTCAGGGTGTAGAATTCATTCTAGCCTTAAATAGGTACAATTAAATAAAATTTAACAACAAATACCCGTTTATTATACCATTTTGATTTTGATATTGTACAGATTTAAAATAATGCCCAAAACAAAAATTCCAAAAATTTAAAAATACATATTTAACAAATCAAATAATTGTGTAATAATCAGCAGCAATAATAGGAGCACTAGCATAAGCTATTGGTACACCAAAAGAGTAAATTTGTGGATTTGGTTGTGGTCTCGGTAGGGCCAAAGCCATAGCCAATAAGGCAACAAGTACAATAAGCTGAATATAGACAAAAAATTAATTAAATCAAACAATTTTAATGTTATTGAATACTTACATATTTGAACATTTTGTAGAAGAAGCGTTGTTTAGAAATCGTTGATTGCTAAACTATAATCCATCGATAATCATCACGTCTCTTTTATATCTCTAATCATGGCCATATGACCAGAGAAGATGAGACATTTGTTTGTTTATTTTCGATAAAATTTTCATAATTTATTAATTAATTTCCAAAAAACTGTGAAAAAAACTTTATGTTTAATGAATGAAAGACGTAAAATGCGCCTTTAAACAAATGTCTCGTTCACCTTGAAGGTGCAACAATCCATTCGACAAAGAATTGTGATAATATGAAGGGAAAAAGATACAAAAACAATACGCACTATATAAAAAAAAATATACAATTTATTACTATAATAATTATAAGAAATTAATAAAAGCTTTCTCCGAACGAATTCGGTGATCCCAACGGTCCGGAATCTTTCAGATCATATCGTGCACCGGCGGCATCTCCAAAATTCAACTTATCAGCTCTGAATGCGAAGAATGTGTTATACCGTGGAAAACATTCAATCGTGTTTATTGTAATTATAGCAACAACAATCAATAAGACCTAGTGGAGATTTTTCATGTTTTTTATTTGAAAAATAAATCGAAAATATTAGCTTTATCTACTTACAATAGAGCGTGTCAACATCTTGTTTATTTATAAAAATTGCGGTTGTAAACAGTCTGACTTTACAGACGGGATTGGCAAGATATTGATACAAAGCGGCATATTTATTGTAATGTTAGATACCTGAATGTTTTCAAATGAGATGAAGTCACCATTGAGTTATGATTAAAATTGTTTGGGGAGAAATTCTAAACTACATTTCTTCAAATCAGTTCTGCATTTTTGTATTAATTTCGTCTGCAGCAGTAAACAAACATATTAAAAATTCGTTAATTTATTTATTTACAACAGGAAGAGTAGGCAGTTACGTTCGAAATTTTAAATGTTAACCCACTTAAAATTCGAAGGTCTCATCACAATTTCTATGTAAATTAAATATTTTCTTTGGGAAGATACAGAGCCCTTGACAGTTGCTCAACAGGTAGCCAAATTCTCTAGAGCATAATCAATGAAAGAAATTATCGTAAAATGAGCGAAAATATTTACGATTTTCTGTCGGATTTTATTGGAACAAAATTTTGAATTTTCCACAATTAGTATGAGAGACCTTCACAATTATGGTTGCGTTTTAATGTTTTCCATTCCAAAAATTCTTGTCAATTTTTCTCAATTTTACTTTATTGCTGTAAAAATTCGAATTGAAGGTTAACTGGATTATTCGTTTCGTATATTCTTCTATTGAGATAAAGTTAATTATAGAGTTTTGTTTTCTTTTTAAACTCTTTACTTGTTTTATATTGTTGGAATTGATTCAGCCTTACAACAGACAGGGTAAATTATCATTTAAATTTTTATTGTAGCACGAAACTGGACGAACCTGTATAGGATTCAATTTTTCCTTTTGTATTTTGACTGAAAACCAGCAAACAACCACTACTACCACCATATATTGTTTTTTTAATTAAACAAAGAATCTCTTTAGTATATAAGGCACTTGTATTCCAACAATCAGATCAAAAGAAGTTGTTGGTTTACATACAAGTCTTGTTATAAAATAAAATAATTCAAAATGTTGAAATGGGTAAGTTGCAAATTCATTCAGTAATTTCTAAAATCATCTCATAATTTTCGATTCAGATGGTAATTTTGGTCGCTATGGCAGTAGCTTTTGCTGCTCCCAAATCAGAACCAATTATACCATTGGCTGGTGGTGGTCCTTTGGTCTACAACACCTATTCAGCTCCAGTCATTCCAAATATCAATTATCCTTATGGTTATGCACCTTATTACAATGGTTATGAATATGCACTTCCATTGGCCTACAGAAATCTCTATAATCTTTGAAGAACGATGATACGCTTTCACAATGGGAGAAGATTATCGACTACGATTTGTAATACTTAATTTGGAAAAAATTGATTTATGAGACTGTCAAATTTTTAATAGTAATAAAATATACTAATTAATATACAACGTGTGTTTTTTATTATTTAATTTATGCGAATCGTAAATTTTTCGATTATCATTTTAATATGAAGATTATTTATATTTGATAATCTTACAAGGATGATGTGATAATTTTCCTAAAACCAACATTAATAAAATTTATGTTAATGTTGATAAACAAAATATTAAATGCAATGTTTGTTTTTCTTCGATTCTAAACAAAAATTGTAACGGCGTATACTTGTTGTTGGGCACAAACCGTCTCCGGCTCAGGTTCCGGCTCCTGTATGTAGTTTGCACGTATACCGGACCTTTAATTTTAAATTTGGAAAAACCAAAACAATTCCCTTATTATCATATAATTGTATTGTCAACTGTTAGACGGTCATGCTCTTAATGAATTTTTTATTATGTTGTTCTGATTAATTGGAAAGACCGTCGATTGGACAATTTCTATTTATTGGAATTTTTTATAATATGATCACATTACTTCTAACATTGCGTCAAATGAGATCATGCGGTGTGAACATACAGTAAGCCTTTTCTTGATTAGGGTTATTGCTAGACAATTTATGTACGCTTTTACCGCTATCACTAAATATGCAGATTCTCTACTACTTTAGCCCTGGAATTGGCGGAGTAAGAAACGGGATAAGCGAGTAATAGCACACCATGCTTCCAGGGATCTACTGAAAATAAATTGCAAAGTATATATTTGAGCTTTGAGCCAGGAATAGGGTTGGCGACAGCGGCGAACACAGATACAGAACAGTGTCTTTTCAAAGTAAGGAAAGCGTTATTCTGTTATGCTATATTAAAGAAGAACAGGGCGTATTTTCTGTATGCTTCTAATATCTTGCGTTTTGCGAAATCTGATTCAACATGTAAACTTCTTGATAGCGCCCGATACTGAATTTTTGCAAAGGAACAGGTGTCTTAATGAAAATACTCAACTCATGCCTAACAATTTATTTTTGTACTAAACCTTAAACATTCACAGTCTCTTTAATCCAATATCATTTAAACAACAACCAAAGAACCAGTATATGGAGAATATGCGGTATATCCTGCTGTATATCCGGCATTGTAGACTAATGGAGCTGAATAAGCGAGTGGAGCAGTATATGCAACAGGGGCGGCAGCAGTATATGCTGCAGCAACAGGAGCGGCAGCAACAACAGGAGCTGTATAGGCGGCAGCAACAAGTCCAGGTTCCGGTTTAGGATCAGCTTTTGGAGCTGGTGCGGCAAAAGCAACAGATAAAACAGCTAAAACGGCCACCTAAAAACAAAACCAAAAATTCTATTAATATTGTTGTTTGCTTGTTTTGAAAATTTAAACCTACAAATTTGAACATTTTGATGATATTTTGTTAATACTTCAATTGCTGTTTGACAACTGATAATTAATTATCGGTTTCAACTATTTTTATACTAAAAATTTTTCGTACAGAGGTCGAATGGGGTAATCGTGTTATAATACGTGTGTTAATTTTATTATTCAGGATGCATACAACTGAAGGATGAATTGTTAATCGTTATGTAACGTATTTGTTACACGTCTATTATATTGAGAACAACAATTTAAATTGTCTTAATAAATTAATGTTAATTAGTTGATTAACAATAATAAATCATTATCGTAGACGAATTTCGTCAACAATAACAAGAACTTGTAGATAAACATAACACCTGTATTGATTTAGTGTGTTTTGATTATTGCTTTTTTCTGATCAACAAAAAAACAAATTTGAATGATTTTATATTATCAAATATTTTGGTGAATCCTTCTAGACATAGTCAATGACAAATTCCTAATTTTGCAAGAGTCTCTTTATAAAAATTCAACACATCAATTCAACAGTGTTGTAAATAAATTATTGCATATAACACTTAGAAACCTCATCCCTTCCAGATTGGAAAAAACCAAATATAAATTGGCAATCAAAGTTGGATTAAGTCAGTTGAATTGTTTCACAGTCAATTAACCAAATACAAAATGTTCAAATTGGTAAGTATTCAAGAAATGTGAAGAAATAATATCTTTAATAATCGTATTGTTTTGATTTCAGTTCGTTTTCGTTGTTCTTATTGTTGGAACCTTTGCTGCTCCAGAACCAAAAGCAGATCCAAAAGCTAAACCAGGAGTTGTGGCGGCCGCTTATACTGCTGCAGTAGTAGCAGCAGCAGCTCCAGCTGTTGCATACACCGCTGCCTATTCAGCTCCACTTGCTTACTCTGCCTATTCAGCTCCACTTGCATACTCTGCCGGATACGTTGCTTCTCCATACGCCGCCGGATATAGAGCATATCCTGCATATAGTGCTCCTTATGTTGTTGTTTAAGAAAAATATTATTGTATATAGAAACGCTGTATATTACGGACCATGAATAAAATACATTTATAAATATATTTACTGTTTTACTTATTCTAATCAAAGTTTATTTAGCGTCGAATGCTTGGAAATCAAACAAATATTCCCTCATAGGTTATCTATATACGAGTCTTACAATTCTTAATAAAAACTTTTAAGAAGTGCTAAACTATACATTTATGCATCAGGACAAAGGTACTCGTTTCCGTTTTGCTTTCTCCATTTCCTTCAATTTTGATAAATTTTCATTAAGATCCCTTATATTAAAAAAACAAAATAAAAAGCTGGGAAAGAGATCTATATTGAAGGCAATAGACATTAAATCAGTCTTGACTTGACAAAATATGCCTTTACTGAATTTAAGTCCACACACAACAAACGAAACGAACATTGTTGCATCTGATCTAGCAGTCACGGCACACCGAACATCTAAATATATACAGGCTGATACATTCATCTAGAAACATTGAATAAACCATAACGGCATAGTCTTATGACCTTCCCCGGGTTGAAAAGAGATACATAGAAAAAGAGTGGTTGAATATTTGTTGAAAAATCTACTACTTTAGCAGATAAACAGACAGAATGGCATTTGCTATTTTTAAAATATGTTACTTATGGATATTATAATTGTAATAAGTAACAGACTTGGCGTTTCTAATATGAGCATAGGAATAAATAGCAGCACCATACACTTTTAGGGATTTCGTATAAGTTGGAACGAGAAAATCAGAAAATAAGCGGTCAAACGTCTAAGAACTCCTACTATTGACAACACCTAGTCTTAAATATTTCTCTAAACATTGTTATCTTTGTCACGTTCATAATGGAACATCAGTGGCCGAATATATCAGACAAAGATCGAAGTAGATCGAATTTCTCGGTTAAGTACTGGTTATTTCTTGTTTATCTCATTCCGATTTATGTAAAAGTCCTAAGAATAGGTGCTGGTATTTTTTCCTATATTCGTATTGGGAACGCCTAGTCTGTATATAACGCTTTTGTAATACCTATTTGGTGCGTTTTACTAAAATGGTCAATGGGAGTTTGTAAGAGAGCTTTATCTGAAAGAATCCTGGGCAAACAAAAAATCAGTAGCAAATTTTGAAAAAATACTTCATAATCATCAACTGTTTCATTTGTTTTTGCCATAATTACTGAAGTATTTTTGACAAATTTGTTGCTAATAAACCTCTCTTAGTATGGATAATTGGGTACTGAAGACGGACAGTACAATATTTTTTTCCAGAAAGTAGATTGCATCTGGTGGTAGATATGCCTTATATCGGTAGAATCTTCGAAATAGGTACATAGGGGAAAACAAGCATTAACTAGTCATACGTTTTTCACATAAGTTGAAGTGAGATGTGAGCGCGTGTTTTGTTTCCATCTCACTTCAACTTATTTGCAAGCAATAAAATTGACTAATGCTTGTTTTTCAGCAATGTACTTATTTCTAAGATTTTTGCGGTATATTCAATGCCTGGGAGGGTTATAACTGTGAGTGTCAATAATCCCAAGCACCTACCTAAAAGTGGTCACTATAAGCTGCACTTTAATCTACCCTCAATGTATAATTGCCGATGCCCTTCAAACAGATATGTATGAAAAAAAATTAAAAATGTTCACGTATATTTTTCGCTGTTTTAATTAACAATGGTGCAGGTCAATGACAATCATTTTAGAGAATACTAATGACTATTTAAACCTTATTCTCTATATTATATCAATAATAAACCTACCACAGTAAGGTTATTTATTAGATATATAAAAAGGTGTTATTACAGTAGCAAGTCATTATTAATTAATCAGTTAATTCGATTAGAAGTTATTATTTAAAATTAAACAAAACAAAAATGTTGAAATTCGTAAGTACTAAACTTTCATTTTTGTAATAGAATTGAATTTAATTTAAATTTTAGTGTATGGCTTTTGCACTTTTGGCTTGCACATTGGCTGCACCAGCTCCAAAACCCATACCAGAACCGAAGCCGAAACCACATTATTATACTGCAACATATACAGTTCCTGCTGTAGCAGCAGCCCCTATCGTTTCTTATTCGGCAGATTTAACAGCTCCTGTTGTCTACACAGATGAATTTTATGAACCTGCAGCGTATTACACTGCTTACTCTGCTCCACTAGTGGTAGTATAGTTTTTTTTTATTTATAAAATATTGTAATTTAATAATTAATAGAGTAGTGTTATTATAAACGATGCTATTGGACTGTTATAAATAATAAAGTGTATTATTGTATTTTTTTTCATTTTATTTCAAATTTTATACATTATTTACATATTTTTTTGAAATTCTCTGCCTCGAACTACCATAATACTAAACAAAAATCAATGGTGCAGAATATGGAGAATATCCAGCAGCATAAACAGACGGTCCGACGTAGCCAGCTGAATAAGCTAGTGGTGCAGCATAGCTTCCAGTGTATGCTACAGCAGGAGCAGCAGCAACAATAGGAGCAGTGTATGCAGAAGCTAGTAATCCAGGATTAGCTCTAGGTTTTGGTTCAGGATTTGGAATTGCGAATGCAACAGCTACTAAAGCCAAAACTAGTACCTATATATATAATTAAAAATAAATTAAATTTGTAGCATTTTTATTGGAAATATACTCACAATTTTCAACATTTTGATTGGATTTGTTTGAATCAACTGATGAATTGACGTGAAATGGACACGAACTTATAGTAAAGTATTTCGACATGTACTAAGGTCGATTGCAGATGTATGTAAGTGGATTGAATTTAAATATGATTCAACACGTGTATTGTTGTTTGTTTGTTTGTTGTTAACGATAAGTCTACAATTTCTAGTATATTCTTTAAGGATTATTGCTCCATTTTTATATAATACTTCGAGTGTTATCGAATCAAATAGCTAATCTAAGCATCTAGGCATTTGAATATTTGTATCACAAATTTACTTTGATTATTTCACAAGACGAGATATCACATAGATTTGAAAAACACTGTGTTATCACTGATACTGTTTTTCTACTGTAACATTATAATAGCAAAAAAAAAAACGAAAGATGTAAAGGAAAATATTAACAAACATATTGCTGAAAAGGTGGTTTATATTTTTACAATTTGACAAAAATTACATTTTATGAATACATTTTATAAAATCACAACTGGAGCAGGAGCAATTGGTGTTAATGCTGGAGCAAATGGTGAAATCACTTGTGATGGTAATAAAAATTGTGGTTTAGCTCCTGGGGCGGCTAAAGCCACAGCCAAAAGGGCAGCTAAGACAACGATCAACTATATGACCAAAAAAAAAAAAAACAAGAGAAAAATATTAGAAATTTCTTAATATTTTTAAAGGAAAACTTACCAATTTGAACATTTTCGATTTGTTTTGTATAACTTGATTGTTTTGAATCAAATACAAATTTTCGATCAGTCTCAATGGTTTTTATACTAACAAGAATGCATCTTAAAAACAAAATAAATTCATTGATATGATGCAATCAATAATTAAAATTAATAATACAGGGAAAATTTTTGTTTGTTAGGAGGGGAGTTGAATTTTGGTAGGTGTTATTGTGCTATTTTACAAGATTCAAACATCTAAAGAAATGATAAATTCGTATACAGGAAGTAGAAAAATATGTAAAGGTCAAAATTAAAAAGCTGTTTTGCTATTAAAAACTAAATTATTTACTTTGGTGTACTCAAAAAGCGAACGTTATTTTATCAATGAAACATCATTAAAACGTACTCAAATCAGATGCTTCCTCATCTATTAAATTTAATGTATATGAAGGAATTTGCTTTAATTAATAAACCCGTTTTTACAAGACCCCTAATCATGAGTAAATGCCAATAAGTGTCACTATATGCGTTGGTAAATAAAAAATTTCCATATAATTTATCATTAATTATGATTTGTTACAATTAATGAATTTATTCCCATCTAAGATTTATGGTAGTTTCCAATTCATATTTTTATGTAGCCTCATTTGTAATCGTTTAAAATTTCTATAGGGGACACAAACTAACGATATAAGACAAGTGGAAAGCAAATACTGCAAAAACGTCGAAAAGGTAAAGATTGACAAACGCTATGGATGTTTTGTCAAAATATTTACTCTCTAATGGCTAGACATGAGTAATCATTTCATTTTTTTTTTTTAATAGATAGACTAATAGTGTAGTTTTCGTGCAGAATTCTTCCAATTCAACCATCTCTTGAACTAACAAGTCTAACTCTACTATTTTAATGTGTAGAGTAACTAATTAATATACACTGCTGCACAATCTTCTAGATTCATAGATAGAAACATTAGCGCCACAGGCTCTAACGGCTTTCAGATGAGTTAAAACTAGATAAGGAGTTAATAAATAAACGGTCCATACTACTACTAGTACTTATAGCATACAACCCTTGTCCAGGGCGACAAGAGCGATGCTAGGCCCGGTAGAATTCGTCTATGGTCTCCGGTACAATTCTTCATGATCCCCTAAAAACTAACGTTTCATTATAATTACTACGAGCTCGGGGATCATTACGGGCCACAAACCACCCTGAGCTTCGATAATTTGTACCAACTGTACCCCCTCTTGTCGAGCATGTCATTGTCTGATACATTTGTCCGCAGATTTACTATAGTAGTTGAGAAAAAATCGTAATGCTCATGTTAAAACATCAAATATCTATTTTCTGTTAGTCTACGTTTTTATGAAAACGATGTTTTCAAAACCAACTAAGGATGAATGAGGTCAACAACTGAAATTCTTCAGCCTCTGACCGTCTAATTTCTCTTTATCTCATGTAAAAGCGGTGTTGATGTGTTTTCCTATGTATTTGTTAACATGCCCATTTCAGTATGTTTTCTCTAGAAGTTGTTCAAGTTCGAATTGCGAATATTTCGAACTAGTTTAGAATAAGTTCATAGCAGTACCTTTAGTACAATTCCATTGAAATCCCAATAAATGATGGATAATAAGAAGTTGACTATAAAATCAATCTAGATGAATTATTGTTGCAGATTGTAGCAGCTTCTCTTCATTGATCAGTTTGGAAAGGTATACATAATTACTTTGAAAATTGAAGAAGTGGTGTTTGTTTGTGTAAAAAAGTAAATCTGTACTTCTATTTGATTTATGGTTACTTAAGATCTTGTTCGAGTAATGTTGGTCAGTTTCGTTTACGAAAAACATTATAATGGAAATAAATTTATTTTTATGGAAAATTTTAATTATTCGAAATATTCCAACATCATATATTTTGATGTTTATTACAATGATTCGACTATATAAAAACCATAAATCCTATTGTCAACCAATTATTACGCATTTCAACAGGATTAATAAAAAAATAAAATAAATTATTTCAGAAAAATATATTTTTTTAAAATGTATTTTACATTTTATTATTGTTGTCATCGGTCAGTTTTGTTTATTCTATTCTTCAAATGATTGTAACAACACCATTCCAACCAGTAACAACAGGCACTCCAACACTCCATGGAGAGATAGCTGCAATCCATTGTGGTCGTGGAGCAGGAACAGGAGCAGGAGCAGCAATAGCAATGGCTAAAATAGCAGCCAACACAACAAGTACCTGTAATAAATGAAAAATTGTAATTGTTGAACATCAGCAATTTAATATAGAAACTTACGAGACGTAGCATGTTTGATTTGATTTTAATGATTATTTTCAATCAACTATAGAGATTTGATCGAATTTTCGCGTCTTTTATACTCTGGGTAATTAACAAAAAAAAATGTTAATTTATTTAAGATCATGAAATATTCATGGAAATCTCATCAGAAGTACGTAATGATAGAATTCGATAAATTTTTCCAATTTATTCCCAATAGGATTGTTTTAAAAGTGTTATTTTTTTAATGCAAATTAAAATGCATTTTGATTACTAGTTGAAAAGTTCGATGTTATTATTATTCATTCATTTGCAAGTAATTATTAGGTTTCACACGTGTAACATTTACTGTAAATATTGATTTTATGTAGATATGTGATTTTCATCAAATTGTAATTTTATAATTTGCGTTGTTCACAGTTTTTATTATACTGGATAGCTCTTGAAAAGCTGTCTTCCTCATTATCTCTTTCAATTGAATGCGGTTTTATGTCAACCACTATGGACAATAATGTAACCATTCTAAATAACACAATAACAATGCACCTATTGAAATCGTTAGATATCTGTGTTGTACTCAAATTGTTTATTGTTGGCACGCGCATCCCCAATTACTATTGAACTTGAAAGATTCACTCTCATTTGGGTGTTATAGAAGATAAAAAAACAACTACACGAACGTATTACATAAAACCGTCAATTTCCTACGTATATCGTCAACATTTACCCACATACGTGCTTGCATATAAATTATATAAATAAAAAAAAATAGATTTCTTTCATTGTCTATTAAAATGCCACACTCATTTGTTATCAGTATTCAATAATGTTCGTATTGTTATGTCAATGATGAAACTAGATTGCGTAACAACAATTCAAAATAATTGTTTATGAAAGCTTATATGTACCGTATGTGGGAATGTATTTAAAACAATTGAATAATTATCTAATTAGTGATTGGAAATTTTGTTAAATCGTCACTAAAAACAATCAACAAAATATAATAACAAAAAGTAATGATAAAAATATATAAACCCAAAAAAAAAAAATACAACAACAATAGAACGAGTTCTGTGGTATTTATTTGATAAATATTTATAAACACTATAACCTTGCTCTTAATTTTGGTAATTTCCTGGTTCGACTAGTTTTGACTACTAAATTTAGCATACCACGCCTAATCAAAACTGGTCAAAATTGGAATTAAATTAAAAGCTCCTACTCTATTTTTGTTAAACGAAAAACTGACAAAAACCCTCCCTTAAATTACGAACATTTTTCAAATTTCTCCCTGATTTCTTCAAATTTCACTCTTTTTTGCTATTGCTAATTGTAAGGAAAAATCGATGGTTAGACAAAAGAACGTGTTAAATACGATTGACCTTATTGAGATCACCGCGACAAGACCTTGATGATAACTTGTTTGTTATAATTTACTGAAAAACAATTTGCAAACTTGTTTAGCTACCATCAACGGTGATTTTGTTTCTATGATGTATGCTTATGTTAAGGTAATCGAAAATCGTGTAATTATCAATTGATTACTTGATTTCACGATATTGGGGACAAGCTTTTGGAGCATTGTCTTAGTAAGGTAATCATCAAAAGCGGCTTTAACCAGGCTCGTATGTCTCATTCCGGTTGATACCCTATTTTTTGGTTGTTTGTCCGAAGAATAATTGAGCGATAACAAGACCAATATATCTATTTGGACAATGCAGTAAAAGTGCAAATATCCGTAACGTAATTGTTGCATAGTCTTTTAAAAACAACGACAGAAAATTCTCTATTATGGTAGGTCGTGTATAGTTTTGCATTTTGTATTGGAATGTCTAGGTCTAGCTTGTAATAGACTTTCGGTCAAGAGCACTACACGCCTGTTTAACGGCAATAGCACTGCCGAGTTATTAGTTTTAAGGAATCTTTGTCTTCTTTATTTCCAAAAAAAAAAATATTTGAATATATGAAGATTGGTCTTTTACACACTAGTGTTTTTGAGCTATGACGCCTTTGTAACTTTTTTCAAATGGAAATCCCCTTGTTTTGTTGTTTGTTGTAAGTACAATAGTACCCCATGTTGGGGGCCTGCGGCGTATAGTTCTATTCGAAAAAAATGATATCCTGATACCTCGCAAACAGTACGTAGCAGACCCCAAATAGGGGGTACTATTGTATTTAAAACAAAGTGGGGATTCTGTTGAAAAAGGGGCTACTATTTGAAATAAATAGCAATATAGTATTGTGTAAAAGAAAATTTTTTATGCCATCAAATGTTGAAAGCCAAATCAACCTATTTAGCGTTTTTTTGAAAAATCATTCAAAACAAAAATTACGAGCTCGGTGCGAAACTTTATCACCTGTATTAGTATTACTCTGTGCTAAATCCTGTTAACATTATCTATTCTGATTTATGTACTTGGGGCTAATCTGCGTGCCTTTAGCGAAAAGTGTCTGGCGTCCCTGAGACATTCAAACTGCATGTAAACAAGTTGTTTTCTTGTAAACCTCTGCGGTTATTTAAAATTTGTCAATAATGATGATATCAAATCTTGGAAATTCTTGAATATCTAAAATTCTAAACATTGACTTGAAACCTTAGATAACCCAAATTACATACACATAACGTAATGTATGCTGCCATCTAGTAACTAGTTGTTTTATAAGAGTTTTCAGCAAATTTTATAGATTTCTGCTCTACTAAACAAATATTTAAACATTTATTTAATTATTGTCGTATGTTATCAATTACTGAAATTGAAGTGCCCCTTTTGAAAATTCTTTCTAATTATTATTTTATTGTTAATTACTCAAGTGGAAATCCAAATTTGTCACAGACTTACTTCTATTTACAGCACGATAATATTTATGAAGCTACATAAAGTATCTTTTTGTTAGGATTAAGGAAAAAGGTAGGCGCAAGATCCTAAGAAATTGTGTTATATTTGTTGTCGTTCACAAGATAAAAAAGTGACTACAAGTACGTACATTTTCACATTAAAAGCATTTAATCGTTTAATTATTTAGTTATTAGACAGACTAGATGTAACATAGAACTGACGTTAATTAATTAATTAAGAAATAAAAATATTGCCATTTTAAAAAGGTTCAAAATGCTCAAAACCAAATTATAATGCATAAGTGAATCACATCAAATAACCTGTCAGGCCATAATTGTATGGATTGTATGATTCACCATAGTATCCCTTTGAATATACAACAGGATAGGCTGATGCTGTACCATAAACATATGGTGATGAGTATAAAGATGCGTATAAACTTCCATGGTTATAATTACTTAGTACAGAATTTCCTGGTCTAGCTAAAACTAGTCCAAATATTCCAAACAGAAAAATCTAACAACATACAATCAATATAAATTTATAGGAAAAGATACTTTTTGACTTACCAGTTTACAGATTCTATGCGACATGATTGCAGAACTAGGGGCAAATAATATTATCACCTATCTATGTTGATATATATAGTGGAGATATTTAAAAAATTGGGTTCAATTTCCAAGTCACAGTAAGGTTATTTCAATTTATTTATTTATTAATTTATATTATTATACGATTTTTACAAATTTTTAATTATACGAAGCAATTAGTCGTATTTTCTTATAAACAAAATAATTAACTTGAAAATGCTTTATTTACACAACTTTTTTATTATACAATTAAAGAACATATGATGCATATGGAGAAGCGGCAACATAACTGGCAGGAAGAGCAGATGCAACCGTTAATGGAGCAGCAGCAGCAACGTAAGGTGCAGCTGGAGCAGCAACTAGACGTGCAGCTGGAGCAGCAACTAAAGGTGCAGCTGGGGCAACTAGTGGAGCAGCGAGTGCGTTATAGTTTCTTGCAATAACTTGAGAACTTTGTGCTGTTACATAAGCTGGAGCAACTAATTGTGGATTAGGAGCTGCTGATACTCCATAGATCACCAAGAAGACAGCTACAAAGATTGTCTGTAAAATTAACATCAATTAAACTGTTATTGTTAAATAAAATGTTGATAATGACTTACTGATTTGAACATGGTGCAAATTTTGTGGTTGGTTTGTATTTGATGCCAGTAGTCAATTTTTGGTCGGTTTTATACTATTGTCAATGATTTGGAAATGACGCTTGTGTAATTTTAATAGAAACGGACAAATGTAATTGATATGCAGGACTGATACTGGTAATAATTGCACCAATTTAAGCTTACATGATGATTTTAAATCAATTTGTCTCGTCTTTCTCATCAAATTTATCATTTTTCACTGTTAAGGTCTAGTATTTTGTAGCCCAGCTGTATTGCAAACCTTATTCTGAGCTTCAGGACTTATGTTGAATTTGTCAACATTTCCATCTTTTCACAAGAGCACCTAAAAGGTGTGACCAATTGCCAAAAATATTGAATTTGTAATTAAATTTTTTTATCTAATCGTAAGAATAGACATACTGGAATACGGTAGCATGTTATGTTTATTTCCATTTAAGTTGTCCGAATTAGGTTTGAGACTTATGAGATGACTTTTATTCTAATCGCATAAATAGAGAAAATAGTAGTCAAATAGTACTTTTCCATTTAGGAAATTTCTGAACAGTTGTATGTTCCTATACAGTGAAATTATTGTTAGTTAATTATCAGCAGACGACTTGTCAAAAAATGTCTGTGTGCTGTACATATCAATATAAAATTAGATGTCACGTACGTAGTCCATAACAATTGTATCGATTTCACTTGACTTCCTATTAGTGAAATTTCGATAGTTCCCATTCTCATATAAATACTCAAGTATTATTTTCAAAGTCATCATATAACAACTAGTATTTCCTTAATCAACACATCAAAATGGCATTTTCAAAGGTCTGAAATCACAAATCTAATCAAACACTGTATTCTAATTATTTTTTTATATATATTTAATTACAGATTTTAGCAATTTTCGTAGCTGCTATAATGTCATCGGTTAACTGTAGTGTTGTTGCTCCAGCCGTTGCTCCAATTGCTTATAAACAAGTAGCACCACCAAACGTACTTCCATTCGCTGCAAGCGTCAATACATTCACCAAAGGATTGCCATTGTTTGCTGCACCGTATGCTGCAGGTGTTGCCCCAGTAGCTCCTGCAGTTTCAGTTTTCTCAGCTCCTGCA
This sequence comes from Lydus trimaculatus, assembly GCA_037414755.1. NCBI lineage: Eukaryota > Metazoa > Arthropoda > Insecta > Coleoptera > Meloidae > Lydus > Lydus trimaculatus. Next base: position 27,472 of record JAZBGY010000527.1, on the reverse strand, counting down.
CCTGTCTATCCAGCATCAGCACCTGGACCCGTCTTACATGCAGCAGCTCCAGGACCTTTCTTCCAAGCAGCAGCTCCTGGACCATTTTTACCACCACCAGCAGCAGCATTTCCTGAACCTATTCTTCCAGGAGTAGCACCTGGAGTAGCCGTTGGTAGAGTAGCACCTGTTGGACCAGTATATCCAGGTGTTGTGCCTGTTCATGCTAATGTAGCTTTTGGTGCCAGATCAGTACATGCTGTAGCTCCTGGTTTAGTGTCTAGTTATGGTCCTGTTTTACCACCACAAATTTTAGGATAATTAATTTTATAAATAGTTTTAGTGCAATTATAATGATTTTGTAGATAATTGTTAATAAAGTATTTAGTTTCTATAAGTTATTCGTTTTGGTTTCTACCTATTGGATTTCAAAGTCATATTTTAATAAAAAACAAGATTAAATATGATTTAACTTGTTGTCTTTCAGAGAAACATTAGTTTTTCTTCTATTATTTACAAGCTTTAGAATGACATGTGTTCAATAAACAGTCAGGTAAAAGGGTCATTATCGTCTTTAACTGGCGACGAATGTCATTTACCTAATCTCAATTCCAATTACAATTTAGATAAGAACTTGTTTGAGAGCCACAACAAAACCTGTTACCTACCTCCAATTCAACTACGTGACTTCTATGGTGATAGCGAGGAATAAATCATCGCTTTTAGAGTTTATCGAAGATTATAAAGCCCAATCTTTGTTGTTGGACCCTAACAATAAAGAATATAAAGATAAATTGAAAAGCAATCAAGTGGAACATAAAATTAAGTTAGACAGTCACTAAAATAGTTCTGTGTCCACATTCATCAGTGCTTTTTTCGTTCTTCTCTACATTTTATTATTAAATATGCTGCACTTACACCTGCAAATAAAACAGCATTGAACAGACCCATTGCTATACTGAATGATAACTGATTACAGCGAATGTAAACACTTATGTCCATGTGGCTAACGCAGGAAAAATCGAAAGCATTTGTGCTTTTGAATGCGTAAAATAAAGCCGTACAAGTGTAAACACACCTAATGTAAGACACGTAGACAGGGCCTTGCAATATGTTCAGCCATCCGGAAGCCCTTACTTACAATAAATTATAAATAAATAAATAAATACTTTACAGTCCAGCTCGAGTGTGGCGCACCTGACACACCATCCATTTACATTGCTCTGCATGTAGGACTAAAACAATAATGCTATTTTCTCAAAGGAAACAACACACAGATCTTGAAAATGTCTAATTTTTTTATCGTATGTATAGCTTTATTGGCCACATTCAACTAAATCCTTATAGAGATCGTAAAAGATAAGTTTCAGGTCAATAAGGAACAGCAACAATTACCTTCAAAATTTCTCTAATAAAACTACACTAAAAAACGTATTTTTTTTGTTAAATGTTGTAGACAACAACACAGATTTAGGTGCAACTATGTATAAGATAAAGTTGAAAAACTAACGTCCACCTTAGCAACCTAGTCGAAAACCGGTTGATTTTACAATTAATCAAACAAGCCTACAAAATACATATATTGCATTAACAATCAAATAAATAGGTCATTTATTTAATTTATTTGACAAAAATATAAACAAAAATGCCAAAATATTATAAATTATCATAAAAATTATTTAAAACGAACTCGTAAATTTCTTAACACTTTAGAAATTTTTATGACAAGTAGCTATTGTTGAAATCATTGTCTTACAATTATATAAACAACACATTGCCAAATTCATTACACCAATTTTAATAAAAACTGCCAGATTCTTCATTGAATAATAATTAGTTGTATTGTAAAAATTCATAGAACGTATTTGAAGAACATCCAAGGAAGTCTACCACAAATTTCAAACTATATAAGCCAGTTGTCAAAATTTATCGAATCAGTTCCCATCAACCACTCAATATCAATCAAAATGGTAGCTAAATTCTTTGTAAGTTTTCCAAATAATTAAAACAAATCAAATTTATAATAATAACAACTAATTATAGGCAATCTTTGCTGTAATCATCTCCACTTCATGCTGTATGGGAGGCTTGGTTCCTGCAGCTTACACATTACCAGCAGTCCCTGCAGCCTATTCTGTACCGTATGCTTCTTCATATAGTGCCCATGTTGTCAATCATGCTGTTGCTGCTCCTGTTGCTGCACCACTTGTAGCATCACCATTTGCTCCGGTTGCTGCAGCATATTCAGCTGCTCCAATTGTTGCTGCTTTTAAATAGATAGATTTGAATGTTGGAATATAATCGATTTTGGGCGACGAATGTACAAAAAATTATGTTGTTAATTAATGTATTTGTAAATTTTAAATAAAAGAAATGATAAATTAATGAATGTTACCTTCATCTAATTAAAGGTGATTACAAAATCGGCCTTGATTGAATATTAACTGTATCATCGTAGTTTAAATTATTGTTGTGTAATTTTCTAAATTTCGTATGAGTTATAATTCGTGTTTTTTTGCAAAAGACAAGAAACTAGTTTTAGAACATTTTTTATTTTCGCTAAAAATGTTACAATTGTAAGTATTGCAACAAACTTGGCTATTAAGACAACAATTATACATTTTTAATGAAAGCTCGAACTTTACTTATTTCCAATCTAATTGAGCTAAATAAGAGGTGTGTCTTGGAGGATCATTATAGATACAACAAAACTCGTCCTATCAATAACTAATATTAAACAATTACAGATGTAAATGCAATAGAAATAACAGCAAATTACGTCTAATATGTTAATTTAGTAGGGAAGAAACATAGAAAATTACAATGTTTAAAATTTACTATAGGTAAAAGTGCAAATCCGTTATGCGACAATTACAATTAGAATGCAAATGCGTTTCTATTACATCATAATCTGTCTCTTAACGATTTATTTATAATAACAGAGACACATTTGGTATCGAATGTAGTTAATTCTAATTGTAACTGCACTTGTTCTACTTTCACAGAGTGCATTAACAATTGACCGTGACGGACACACCCGCTATCAAAATGTACGTTATCGGAATCGCCACTTTTCACTTACCATACGTGATTTGAAATTATTATTTATGTATGACATAACAATTACCAAAATTTAATTGAGTACCTGTAAATAGAATATTTACAGGAGCTGTCACAATAAGGCTAGCATCAGAGGAATAATTAATTTAATAAGATTTGTGAAGGTAGCAGAAGTCAAAGTTTTGTTGATTGAAAACCAATAAGTATGTAAATCAATGCCGAAGCTTCCTTCTAATTTAAAAAAGATAGGTGTTGTCCTCGCTACAATTCTTTTACAGTCCTTTATGTGGAATAGATACAAAAAAATAATTGGTTTAGAATGACTCAAACCGAAACTAGAACGATATTAAATCTTGGAATAAAAATGGTAATTATGTCACTAATAAATTAAAATTACCACAATTATTATAGAATTGAGAATTTAGAATATCGACTCTAACATATAATTAGTTAAAAATGTTTTACGCAAAATTTTGTGTTTTTTTTTTATAATTACAACTGATTCGAGCATTGAAGCGTTACAATGATTGTAACCATGCAAAGTAGAAAAAGTAGTTTAAAATCGAATGTAGAAAGCACGACTTCTTTCACAAAAAAACGAATTCATTCAATTACAAATGTTATCATATACATATATGTATGATGTAATATGGGTAACAATATTCGTCACCTTCTTAGATTTCAAGAAATTTTTCGAATTTTTACCTAAAAATCCGAATCAATATATCAAGATTTGATTGTTGTCAAGTGAATGGCGGTTCATTAATAGGATATATCTGGAAAAATTTACCACACAATCTACACTATCCGCTTTTATTTTACGTAATCTGTTAACAGTTGTGGAACAATGATGTGAAATGTGCAACGTAAGATAAAATCTTTTGTAATTTTTATAATAATGAACCGATTGAAAGGGGCCCTTGCCCTAGATCGTTCAATCCAGTGGGGTGGTATTACTATAAATTCACAAGTAATTCAAACATGAAATCATTCTACTTTACAGAAGTACTAGAATAACTCAAATACATTTCAAAATGTTCAAATTCGTAAGTATAACGCTCTAAAATCTCTTTAATTGATCTTAATAGAAAAACAATATTTTTTTTCTTAGGTAATCCTTGCTGTTGTCGTCTGTGCAGCTAATGCTGGTATTATTGGTGGTGGATTAGGACATGGAGGACTTGTTGCTGCTCCATTAGCTGTGGCTCATGCACCTTTAGCTGTTGCTCATGCACCATTAGCATCATCTTATCAAAATTCAAACTCAATTAGTCTACATGCCACACCAGTTGCTGTTGCAGCAGCACCAGTAGCTGTTGCACATGCTGCTCCAATTGCAGCTATCGGTCTTGGACATGGTATTGGTCTTGGTAGTGGTATTGGTCTTGGACATGGTATTGGTCTTGGTAGTGGTATTGGTCTTGGACATGGTATTGGTCTTGGACATGGTATTGCACTTGGACATGGACTCCATTAGGCCTTTTAAGAGATTAAATAATAAACACAAACATAGATAAGAGATGAGCAACGTTAATTTAATTCTTCTGAAACAAAATTTCTACATTTTTGTATTTATTTGTTTTGGCATTGTTTCAAAAATAAAGCGTGTATAAGAGGAGTTTGATTTTTTTATTGAGTTTTCCATGATTTTAGTAAGACTTCTTACAATCTAAGAAAACGTAGTATATAGTAAAACTTATTGTTAGATACAACCAATTCCAAAATATTCCCAAAAACTGATTTATTATACGGAAATATCATTCATTGGAGAGAACCTAAAAGTCTTGACAATTCGAACATGAAATCATTCTAGAACAAACTGCTTGCTAATTGAGAAAGCGTTCTAATCAACATAAATCTTATCATGAATTTTTGGACTTGTAAGATAACGTGCAAAAGTAAAACGGCGTACCATGTACTTACCTAATCAGAATTGTCGGTTTCTTGCCCCAAATGTTGAGACTTGTAGCCTCAAGAGGTCTAATAAACAAAATTTGAGAATTGTAGTAAACTACTAATAACAACTTCTACTAGTAGTACCATGGCATTACACCTCAGCGAAAGATCTTGCTCTCTTCAGTTTTTGTCTTCATTCGCCTCTTCCAGTTTCGTGTCCTTCATAGGGCTATTGCAAGAATCTTATCGAAGCATCCTTTTCTTCCTTTCACCTTAGATCCAATAACTGTCTTATCTAGTCTTGCTCCTCCATTATAGTTAAGTGATCTCTCCACTGATGTCTTTGTATTTTGACAAATTTTTACATGGGTGGTTCTTTGTATATTTTTTTGTATAGTTCATCTAGGTGTTTTGGGCGATACATCTTACGAATTATTCAGAGCCGCGTATCGAGAGACATGCATATTTTGTTACAGTTGAACAAAAAGTTCTGCATGGTTTCGGAAGATTCGTTAACAGAAGCTAAAGCGTTCAGTTAAATTTGTTGTTATTGTTATTAGCTAACATAGTCCTTCATCAAGTTTATACATGATTGAATCTTTCAATAGTCAGTTGCATTTTTTGAAGTAAATACTATTGCAGATTACCGAAATATTAAACCAATTACCAGATAATAGTATTGAAAGGGTGTGATGTTTCGTCATTTTTGTAGGTAAAAACATACGCATCCTTTCTTAACACTATGTTTGTCTTCTGGACATTGATAATGTTCTGTTATTGTTATTCATTTGGCATAACCTTTGAAGTGATCCCATTAAACAAAGGTCTTGAAATGATTCACAGGTGTGTATCTTATTGCAGCATTGAAATCTCTCAAATAATACTTAAACCAAATAACAAGTTTTATTTATTACCTTGACTTTACTGTATCAAAACAACATCTTTCAGTCGATAACGTTGACAATTGAATTTAAATACATACATATATTGTCAGATTTATTATAATTTTTTTGGCTTTGATTTGTCTCGAACTTTTCAATTAATAAAGTGCAACAACACAAAGTCTGGACAGCCTTGATATAATATTTACAAGGCTCTGTTCGAAAATTATGATTCATTTAATCTAGAGTACCTAATTAATAGTTGAATGTACGTAACTTCATCTACCCAAAAGCTCCAAAAAATATAATAAACCACCTCTTTAATGTACTCTTTGTTATATTCAAACTATTTAATTATTTAGAATTCAGATACGGTTATTTAATCTTTAATCGTTGAATGAACCCTCATTGTAACTTGGAGTACAAGATTCTAAGTATAATAATAACAAAACCAAACAAAAATAATCCAGAAGAGTAGATACAATTTTAGAATAGGATTATTCTAAACTGTATAAGGATGGAGATCATCAGCAGGTAATAAAACATCCATTACATTTGAAATGAATATTGTAACAACACTAAATGACTCAAATTTGTACAAGATTGACATTTTAAAATCAACTATCGTAACCCAAATAAAAAAGAGAATTTTTATAACATATAATTAACAATGTAGATACAAATTGTTGATTATTCCTACTGACATTGTTATAATTTATCTACATTGATAAATAATTTATTAAACAATGACAAAAATCTTAAAAATACTTCGTAAATTGTAATCCATATATAGGTATGTTTATACAAATTTTAAATAATTTGAGATTGTTCGAATCAATATGGTAGATGTGCTACCACTGCTGGTATTATCTAAGACGGTCGAGATATTGGATTAGATGATCTAAAAATTCTCTTGAGACTGTTGATGCATTAGTCGCCGTTGCTGCTACAATAGCTGTTAAAGTAGCTATAAGTACAGCTTATCAAAATATAAAACAGATTAGCCCAAACTCGACGCCTGTCATAGCAACTAATAGGGTTGCTACAGCACTTCACATTGTTGTTACGGTTGCTATCCATGGACTTGATGGAATTGGGCAGTACCTCTAAGAATAAAGTTGAAACATAAATAACAACAGTAAATTTTGGACTAAATCTAGATTCGGTTTTTGACTAGGTATATGTCATAAAGTAATTTATTAACATAAATTATAGTGTGCAGAGTTTTATATAAAACCTTCAATAAGGAAAATAATTGACACCTAGTAAGGTCAGAACGAATAGATTCCATTCAACTATGAATTAATTAAATGTGAAAATATCCGCAATTTTACGCAACATAAAACATCAAATATATTAACAAACAATAATAGATAATAACCACAAAAACCTTGGTGTGAATTTATAATTTCGCTTATAAAAACTTCCTATACTTATTAATAAAAGTATAATATTGATTTGTCAAACAATATAGAAAACAATAGGACTAGGTACATGCAATTGTTTGCAATAAGTGAACGAGCTAGTATTTCTTATTAGTTCCAACAAAGGAAGACATTAAGTCATTGGTTCTAGTAAAAAAAGTTGCTTAATCGTTTAATATTTTAATCAATAGTTGATCAATTAATTACGAAAATTTTAAATAATCTCAACACCCACTTTATCAATAAACTCCTAATTTTTTTAGTCATTAGAAGTAGGTCATTCAAAATACTAGATTATCACAACATTTGTAAAATTTGTAACTTAACTAGTCCACTTGGATATAATTTAAAATTCTGTTGGCGTAACGAACGTTACTTGAAAATCAAGAAAGTGACATAAGTATATTGACAATAATAGGAAAAAAAATGGTGCAATCTACTTGTATCAACAATTAGTAAAACACAAATAAATGAAAATGAATAAGAAAACCTTGTGATATATTAATTTATATATTACAAAACCTTGACATTATCAATATTGATATAAATATGTTTTCTTTAAATTTCTCTGAAGTTCACTTCCTAAACCATGAAATTTCTCAAATATTATAGAAAATTTGATTCAAACGAGAAATCTACGTTCATCAATTTGTAATTTCATGATTATCTATTTGAACTATGGTCAAAGAATCTCTTTGTTCTAAACTGAAATGTAATTTTTTTTTCATCCGAGCGCACCAACGATCAAATGAAAGTGAAACGGGGCCTCGTTACATCATAACCCTGACCCAGAACGTATCACTTCTTAGGGTCTAGACACCTAAACATCCACTATATAAAAGCCGCACCAAAGCCCCTAAACATCATTCGATTCAGTAGAACGATACAAACCAATTCAATCAAAATGTTCAAATTCGTAAGTTAATCTATTCTTATTATATTTTTAAAAATAATAAAATAAATAATTAAATATCATTATTAATATTTACAGGTAGTTGCTCTTTCCCTCATTGCTGTCGCCAAAGCTGGCCATTTGGCTGCTTACTCATCCCCTGTATTGGCTTCCCATGCAGTGGCTGCAGCTCCTATTGCAACTTATAGTACTGCTCATTTAGCAGCCGCTCCAGTAGCAACATATGCTGCTGCTGCTCCAATTGTAAAAGCTGCCGTACCAGTCGCTACCTCTTATCAAAACACTTATCAAGTAAGTTTAATTGTAATACTATATAGTAATCGGATAATTTAAACAAATCAACACTTATAATTTACAGGTATCTCAAGCCGCCGTTCCAGTTGTTAAAGCAGCTCCTGTCGTTGCTCATGCTCCAGCTTTAAGTTACTCAGCCCCAGCTTTGAGTTACTCTGCACCAGCTTTGAGTTACTCTGCTCCAGTTGTTAAAGCTGCTCCAGCTTTAGCCTACTCTGCTCCAGCATTAGCATACTCTGCTCCAGTAGTTAAAGCTGCTCCAGCTTATGCTTACTCTGCACCAGCCTATGCCTATTCTGCTCCAATTGTTAAAGCTGCTCCAGCTTTAGCTTACTCTTCTCCAGCTGTTGCCGCTTATGCTGCTCCAGCCCTCAAGACTGTCGCATGGTAAATTAGTTTGTTTAAAATTCAAATTACGCTGTACATATTTATTTCTGATAATGCCATTTTAAGTTATTTTTGAAATAAAATTTTTCACTTTATAAACTGTCTAACTATTCTACCTTCTCCTAGAAAAAAACAACTAAAATTGGGTAAATTCTGAATTGTTGAAGTAGAAGACCTTAAACTGTTTTAAGTGTTGACTAGAACTGGCTATTGAAAAAGCTACATTTAAGAATGTTATACAATCTCAAAGAACTATAAAGAGATACATATTTAGTGCCTGCAGAAATATAGTTATCACTAAAACTATGGGTAATTAGGTCGATTATTTCAAGGAAAGTTTAGCTCAAATACCTTACATGTCACACTGTCCGAAACTTATTCTAACTATATAACCATACAGGTTGAGACATTTGGGAACATAGGACAGTCTTGAGAGTGGGTAATGTTATAAAGATTCTACTGGCTATCTCTTTTCAACCCAGACGAAAACCATAAGACTGTCCCTGTTCTTGTAGTTTTTCATTTGTTACTAGATGAATTGTCTCAACCTGTATGAGAGTGTAAAGAATACAAGTAGAACTTTATTTTGCAAAGTCCACACTACTTTTTTTAAAAATATATCCAAATCGATTCATTACTTTTAAGTGATACAAAGACTAAAAGATAGAGAAATTTAGAAGCTATTGTGGAAATCTTTATCTAGTCGTGGAATAGCAAACAAAACGATTCTACCTTAAAGCTCTATTTCCATTTAATTCCTCATAATTGTAGTTAAGAAAAGTTGCCAAAGAAAGTGACCTTTTTTTGAAATTGTAATTTGTATAAAAAAAACTACAGGTTTACAAGTTTGACCATGAAGTAGAAAAGGTTAGAAGACTAAAATAAGGAGTTTAGTGTAATTTTTTATAATACCAATCGTTGATTAAAAATAGAAAATATATTTATATCAAATAACAGTGCTTAAATTCCCTATCTTGCAACATTAAACAACTAAAAAATACAGAGAGGCTGAAGGAACATTTGAAAAAGAGAACCGATCAACTGCAATGCCTATTGTTTTCCTTAAACTTGCATACGGGAACTAATAACAAAACGTGTATTGCTTAGAATGCTATTCTCATCCTGTCAGTCCAAAAATTACCAAAAATAGGAGTTTCCTCCCAAGGTAGCTTACTTTGGTCTATTATAGCGTCAACAGGCATTTAATTATCTCCATGAGAAAAGGCGCTCTTACACACAAACTTAACACAGCTAGTTCATATTTAAAACATGACAATCAATAAATATCAGCAAAATAAATTAAATCAAAACTATGAATTATTACTTTTATAAATGAGAATTGCCACAATTATTGATGCAATATGGGAAATAATACTACGAATTTTTATTGATTTCGTTACATATTACAGCAGCACCATCAGATTAGGATTCCAAGCACACACCTTCAGAAGGAATATGGTGAATCGTTGAATTAATTTTATTGTAATGCCACAATTAAAAAGTATGCACTCATGCCTAACTGAATCTACGATTTATTTAAATCAAATTCCAAAGAAAATGACACGTAATGGAGTCTTATGAACGACAAAAGTGTGATCGAATGAAAGTGAAGCGTGGTCCTTGTTACATCATAATCGTGACCTAGAATATTTCGCTTGTTAGATACCTAGGATCCACTATAAAAGCCGAACTAAATCCTCTAAATATCATTCGATTCAACAGAACGAAACAAACCAATTCAATCAAAATGTTCAAATTCGTAAGTTAATATTTATTCTCATTACATTTAATAATTATAAAATAAATAATTAAATGTAATTTTTGAAAAGTAGAAAATACAATAAAAAATCTTGGGTTGATTAACATTTACAGGTAGTTGCTCTTTCCCTCATTGCTGTCGCCAAAGCTGGCCATTTGGCTGCTTACTCATCCCCTGTATTAGCTGCCCCTGCAGTGGCTGCAGCTCCTATTGCAGCTTATAGTACTGCTCATTTAGCAGCCGCTCCAGTAGCTACATATGCTGCTGCTGCCCCAGTTGTAAAAGCCGCCGTACCAGTCGCCACCTCTTACCAAAGCACTTATCAAGTAAGTTAAACTGTACCTCTATCTAGTAATTAGAGGATTGAAATTAATCAACACCTATAATTTACAGGTATCTCAAGCCGCTGTTCCAGTTGTTAAAGCCGCTCCGGTCGTTGCTGCTGCTCCAGCTTTAAGTTACTCTGCTCCAATTGTTAAAGCTGCTCCAGCATTAGCCTACTCTGCTCCAGTTGTTAAAGCTGCTCCAGCTTTAGCTTACTCTGCTCCAGCATTAGCATATTCTGCTCCAGTAGTTAAAGCTGCTCCAGCTTTAGCTTACTCTGCCCCAGCCTTGGCTTACTCTGCTCCAGTTGTTAAAGCTGCTCCAGCTTTAGCTTACTCTGCCCCAGCTGTAGCCGCCTACGCTGCTCCAGCCCTCAAGACTGTCGCATGGTAGATTAGTTCGTCTAAAATTCAAATTATACTGTACCTATTTATTTCTGATAATGCCATTTTAAATTATTTTTGAAATAAAGTTTTTTACTTTATATATGTTTATAAATGAACTGAATTTGTCCCTCTTTCCTACAAAAAAACTGAAATAAAATAATTCACAGAATTTTGCAATAGAAGACCTTAAGCTTCCGCAAGTGTTGTCTTGAGTTAGTTATTCATGAAGCTGAATTTAGTAGGCGTTGTACAATCTTGAAGAACTTTTAAGAAATATATATTTAGTATTTGCACATAATTAATTGTATCAGTGAAGGAATATTAAGGAGTTAAGTCGATTATTTCAGGAATAATTATGTAATTTCCCATTTTCTATGATTTCCAGAACATACAGGGAGAGTCTTACTTCAAGCCATACGTACTTTGACATTTGTGTTTATATGAGGCTTTAATAAATAGATGTTGAAGTTTGTTTTCTAAAGTCCGTACCTACTATCTCTTTTTTTTAAAATATATTCAGAATGGTTCATTATTTTTCAAACATAGATAAATCTACATGTGAGCGTGCAACTTCAAACAAAAAGTTTCAGCAACCTCAAAGCTATATTTACATTTAATTTTCCATGATTGCATGAACGTAAAGAAGCGAATAACAAGTTTGACCATGAAGTAGAAAAAATTAGAAGACCAGAAAAAGGATTAGAGGCAATCATCCATTACACCAATCTTTTATTAAAAATATAAAATCTATTTAAATGTTATACAATTGTTCCTAATTGGGTTATATTTCAATTTTGAACAACTAAACATGGAAAGAAGCTATTAAAACATTTGGAAAAGAGAACCAATTTTGCAGAATCATCTTTAATCCAAATTTTTTGACTCCAACTTGAATATGGGAACTAATAAATAACAGCTTATAGTTAGAATACGATTCTTATCCTGTTTGTCAAAAACTATCAACAATAGCTGTTTTATCCTCAGGAATTTTTTTATAGCTTACTTTACGCTATTATAACAGCAGCTGACAGACATTTAATTATTTTCATTAGATAAGCCACTATTCCACATAAGATTCACTTTAGAGTTCGCAAATACATAAACCAATAATTTGGAATCTTATTAAATATCATTTATAGAACCGAGCTAGTTCATATTTAAAACTGGACATATATTAAAGATTGAATTTCAACAAAATACCTAAATTGAATTGAAAACACAGATTATTCCTCTATAAATAAAAACTGCCATAATTATTGATGCAATATGGGATACAACATCAGATTAGGACGCCAAGTATACAATTTCATAGTGCTGCATCGATGAATTAACTTTACTGTAATGCTACCGTTAAAAAGTATTCACTTATGCCTGGCTGAATATACGATGAATTTAAAGCGAATTCCAAAGAAAATGACACGTAACGTATTGTTTGTTAAAAGTTTTATAAGCGACAAAAATGTGACCGAATGAAAGTGAAGCGTGGTCCTTGTTACATCATAACCGTGACCTAGAATATTTCGCTTGTTAGATACCTAGGATCCACTATAAAAGCCGAACTAAATCCTCTAAATATCATTCGATTCAACAGAACGAAACAAACCAATTCAATCAAAATGTTCAAATTCGTAAGTTAATATTTATTCTCATTACATTTAATAATCACAAAATAAATGATTAAATATAATTAGTGAAAAGTAGAAAAACAATAAAAAATCTTGCTTTGATTAACATTTTCAGGTTGTTGCTCTTTCCCTCATTGCTGTCGCCAAAGCAGGCCATTTGGCTGCTTACTCATCCCCTGTATTAGCTGCCCCTGCAGTGGCTGCAGCTCCCATCACAGCTTACAGTACTGCACATTTAGCAGCCGCTCCAGTAGCTGCATATGCTGCTGCTACCCCAGCTGTAAAAGCCGCCGTACCAGTCGCCACCTCTTACCAAAGCACTTACCAAGTAAGTTAAACTGTAACTCTATCTAGTAATTAGGGGATTGAAATTAATCAACACCTATAATTTACAGGTATCTCAAGCCGCTGTTCCTGTTGTTAAAGCCGCTCCGGTCGTTGCTGCTGCTCCAGCTTTGAGTTACTCTGCTCCAGCATTAGCATACTCTGCTCCAGTAGTTAAGGCTGCTCCAGCTTTAGCTTATTCTGCCCCAGCCTTGGCTTATTCTGCTCCCGTTGTTAAAGCTGCTCCAGCTTTAGCTTACTCTGCTCCAGCTGTTGCGGCCTATGCCGCTCCAGCACTTAAGACTGTCGCCTGGTAAATTTATGTATATTACGTCCAAATTATGTTGTACATATTTATTTCTAATAATGTCAATTTGAATTAGTTTTCTAATAAATTTTTCACTCTGTAAATTTTGATTATTGAATTAGTTATTTATCATTTACCTTTAGACTAGTATGAAAGTGAATAGGGCATTAAGGAAATATTAGGAAGTGATATTTCTAGAATCCTACAGAAATTTTCACCTCAAATGAACCTTGGCAATAATTTTACGTCCCACATCGGCCTATACTTATTTATGGTACATCTGACTACAAATCACACATAAATTAATACAGTGAATTGTGTTAGATAGAATATAAAACATCAACATGTCTGAGTTCAGTTGAAAATGTTATAATCATTTACTTTTAACACGTTTATTTCAATAAACTTGTGTTCCTACAACATTCTTGACTTGCAAATATGGCAGTAGACAATCATTAAATTTTGTTTCAGGTTCTATAGAGTAACCTGTTGACTGTCTCGAATTTGTTCTTCAAAGCTTTTAATCTTAGATGTAACTTCGATTCATCAAAAATCACGAATAACCTTCCCTCATCATTACTAGAATCAGAACTGGAATATGTTGCATATACGTCTAATAACCTATTTACGCATTTCTTGTTCAACAAGGTTCCCTATTACGTGGAACGTACCCCTAGCGTTATACAGAAGTCCACTGTATTATCGTTTTTGATCTTTAAAGGTAAAAAATATTAAGGTGTATTTTATTTTATTCTCTTTTTTGTGTCGACACCAACATGGATTCTGTGTAGGGAGCAAGGGCGTCAAAAACCCTTTTTATTCATTTATTTGGTAAAATGATGAAATTTATAAATTACTTTGATAACAAAATGAATCACCATTTCTGTTTTGCAAATGAAAACTAGTTGTATAAATTGTCAATGGGTCTAAAATCTCAAATTTCAAAGGACTACTGCATATTCTTATTACACTTTTACAAGTAAGACTTGATTTTTATTGGTTTATCTAATGAAATGTGTTGCAATGTTACTAGTAAAATGATAAAAAAATAGCAATGCAACTGTAATCGTAGTAAACTATGATTTTTATAAAGAAATTTAATATAGGGAATAGAATTTCATCCACCATACATTTCACTTTTCGTTTTCGACTATAAAACGTGGCCGATTCTTTGTAAAAGACATCAGTTTCTTACTGTATCTCATTCATCTAAAATACTTACAGTTATCAAGATGTTCAAATTAATAGTTTTAACTACTCTAATTGCTGCAACAATTGCCAAGCCAAGCCTGTTGCATGGTAGTTTAACTTCCAACTCAGCTGCCGTAGCAGGTATTCCATCTGCAACTTATATTACACCGGTTGCAACAATTGCTGCTCCAGCCATCGTCGGTCCAACTGCTGTAAGTCAGCAATCAAGACAAGAGATTATTACTCCAGGAATTGCTACAGTGACTACAGCTAATGTTGCACCAGTATATGCTGCTGCTGCTACTCCAATTCTCACTGCTTCTGCACACCCAATTAGCGTATCAAGTGCTGTAAGTTCTAATATTGATATTCGTCATCCGGGTGTAACAGCTATCGCTGCTGCTCCCACTGTAGCTATAACTCCAGGCATTAGATATGTAGCTGGAGGATTAAGAACTAGTGAATATGCTTATGGTAATTTAGGATTGAATGGATTGGGACACCCATAATTTAATGGACTGGGTATCTTCTACTGGCTTTCATCACCATATTAAAATTCTTCTACTTTTTTATTCTAAATTTTCTGTTCTTCATTCCACAAAAAAAAAATTGTAATATTTATTAAAAAGGGGATAAAATAAATAAAAATATATTTTAAAATAAATTGTTTTTATTTAACATGCAATTAACACAGGTGATTGAGATTTTAGTCCAACAATAAAATTTACCAGCCGTATGTGGAACCACTTCCATAATCATAGTTTCCAGAGTATCCATAACCAGTTCCATATCCATAGCCGTACCCAGGTGAAGAGTAGCCACCATATCCATAATCTCCATGGTTAATATACGATGATGAATACGAAGTAGGAGAATATAAACTATTCGCAGCCCATGGATAAGAGTAAGTTAACGTTTGGTCGTGACTGGGATAATCAATTCTTGATGTATAACTCGTTGCTGTTGGATATCCATAACCGTTGGAAAGATATCCAGGAACAGCAGCAACACAAACAATGCAAGCAATAACAACAAGCAACAATTTGAACATTTTAATTATTCTGGTGTTCTTCTAAACACTACTAGAAGACTTATAAATTTTGGATGTTTACGGCCGTCTTTTATATTAGTTAAATGTTGTAATTTCGAATAAAAAAAACAACTAATAACTTAAAAATCCACGTGTTGCAAATTTATATTTTATGCGTAATAAACATATTTGAATAATAATAATTGAAAATTTGGAGAAAAATTTCATCATTAATATTATATTTAATACATTAATAATCACTAATATCACGCTTCAAAGACATTTCGTCAAGTCTCAAAACGGATATTATACCACACAAGAACGACTAATTAAGGAAATAATAATTAATATTATTTTATTTTCATGCAAATTGTTGATAGTTAATTACAAAATTTTATTATCCAATAAAATTGGACCTTGCCCCGAAAAAGTGTAAGTCCATTTTCAAAAATTAAACCCTCAGTCGACCATTTTCAACATTTTTCCTTAGTTACACCCGCTATGCAATTAATTTGCCTAGATATAATTATGCTGGTCAACTAATTCAAGGATTTGTGGTTACACAGAGGTGATATTCAGCGGATAAAAGATAAAGTCCTAATTACACCTTGCCAAAGTTATTATAAAGTACCAAAAACGAAACTAGCATTTTTCAAACGGCTCTAAACTGTGCGTTCCGGTTGTTAAATATCTTGAATGCCACCCCTGCAATTATCGTTATTTACTGCGGTCTCACTTGTGCTAACCAGTTTGAATAGGGAAGCTCGTAACGAACAGTGAACAAATCGAGCCTTCAGTTGCATCATAGCCCGGAATAACAACAGATAAAGCTTACAATTAGTGAGAAATTGCAGTTGTGAATGTCGAGTCTGTGTGTGATCTTCCAGTCACTGAAAACCTTAAAGCTCAGTCTTTTATCGTTGAATTACAGGTGTCATCGAACGTAATAATTCCTTATAAACGTTTTCATCCATTCCTAGATAATTACCCCAATTTGGATATTCCCTTAAATAGCTCATTAAGTTTATATGGGAATATCTATCTTACTAATATTTCTGTTCCATTCGTTTATTTCATTTCCAGTTAACCAAATTGCTGCGAAGAAAGCTCTCTCAAAAATTATTTTTAACGTAATGAAGTTCGTGCAAATTTACTTACTTCCGTCTTTGTTGTGAAAACTCTATACCACGCAATTAAATTTTCTCTTTCTTCATATCAAAAAATATCATTTGTCCGATCTTGACTTTTATATCTAATTTTTATCGCTTTTTGTCCTATTCTGTAAAAAAAATTTTAATAGAATTGCCTAGAGCACGTAGAATTGTCGACATACTTTAAGCAATTGCTCAATTTTCACATAATTGTATAAGAAATAAAGAAAATTTATAAATAAACAGAAACAGAAGGTTTTTACCCCCTGTTTCTTTGTACTTTAAGTTATATTTATATAACGGATATAACAAATGGGCGGCTTAAGTATACAAATTTATAACGAACTTTGAACTTTCATCTGTTTAAAACAGTCTCTTCACCTTTATTGTGATATCAATTAAGGGATGTATTGACATGATTATAAAGATTGTATCTTTCATAATAAACAGTTAGAGAAGTTTAATTCGACCGCAGGAACTCGAATCAGGAATTGCCTAGGCTGAAACTTTCAGTTCCAGTCTCGTCAATCGAGGTAAACTTTCCATCAATAGTATTAATAGGTCCTAAAACACATGAGTGACCTATTAAAACATTCAAACGGCCGTAAATGAGAAAATATGTTCAATTTTTCAAAGTCCACAAATAAACATTTCTTTCTGTGTTACTCTACAACACAGTGAAGCTTTTATCGAACTTCAGTCCTTGTCTCATAGAGCTTATGAACGGTGCGGATTTTTTTATGATTAAAAGCTTAATTTTACCAATTCTGACGTGATCAATCATCTCAGATTATAGATACATCTTGATTAGTGTTTATATTTACATAATTTTCAAACCAGGCTTTTATTCTTTCATTTGTCGATTGTAATGTTGCTGTATCGATCTTGATTGTAGATACTTTTCTTTCACTTTAAAGCGTAGGTACGTCAATACTTTTGTAATAATTTCTAGAAGTGAATTCAAATAATTATAGAGATTGTGTTCAATATTGTGCTAATTTAAGTGGATATTACAAACAATTACAATAATAAATTGTCTTTAATTAATGTAGTTACGTTCTTATTGCTTAAGTTACTTTTTTAAAGAATTTTATGATTTATGAGACTGGAATCTTACAACCTTTTATACCGATTGAGGAAGGAAGGATGTACTACCCTCTATTTAGTATGCCACAAAAGTTCATAACTGTTATCCAAAGCGCTAAATTAGCCTTCTGAATACTTATAATATCATTCCGGGGAAGGAGATTGAAATTAATACACAAATATATGATTTCAAAATAAATATAATATATTTTTATTGATATTTACAAGACATGCAAATCCATAATGCTTCCCAATTACCAACCATGGCCGTATCCATATCCTAATCCATATCCCAAACCATGACCTAATCCACCATCAATATGTCCAACACCATAAGCGGAAACCAACGGTTCATGGATATCGTATGCTACAGGAGCTGCTACCAATGTTTTGGTTACAACAGGAGCAGCATAAGTAGCAATTATTGGTTTGCTATGATGAACATCAACACGACTGGTATAACTTGTAGCAACAGGTACAGCATATTCACCAATAAAACCTGGAGTTGGTGCTGTAGCAATTACACCAATTAAAGCAAACAACACAAATAATTTTGTATACATGATGTTTTATTGATTTTTGTTCGTTAATCAACGATGATAGGGTAAGAACTGTTGTCTATTTGTTGGATTCTTGATGTTTTTATAGTTGTAGAAAAATGACAAAACAATTTAATCCCCCTTTCAAATATCGTGAGAATATCGCAATACTTAAGACCTTTATTATGAGAAAATTAAGTAAAAATATAGTCACGCGTCGTTGGTGACCGTCAACGTTGAAATTTGTGATTATATGACCGATTTTTGTAACATAAACAACATTTGTATGGACATATATTAATGGAGAAATCGGGCAAATATTCAATTCTTAACTGTTGTTTAGATTGTAAAAAAGGAAATTGTAGTGTAACGATTACATATAGTTAATGTTCGATTACATAAAACGATGATATTGAAATTATTTGAAAAAAAAACAACAAGAAATAGTTAATACATTTAAACTTCAGACAGGAATGTATTTCAATAACAATCATGAGACTGTGAAAATATCTATTATTTAATAAATGAATAGCAACCTTGTTGAATTTTCTTGCAACATCTCTTGTAATTTGAATTATGTCTTTTTTAATATGAATGTCCTTTTGTTGCTCCAATTTTGATAATCTTTGTTTAAAAATGAATTGTAATAGTTCTTATTAATTATATTGAAAGTTTCATAGAATCAATTCAAGACGTTTTTCTGCACTTCTGGATATCAATAAACGATTATAAGGGTGCCAGAAATGGAAGTTTAACCTAATTATCAGTTGGAGTTTTATCACCAAAACGATAATAAAGTGGAAAATTCTAAATTTCGCAACATTGTTCACTCAGGAAATTGATCAAATTAACTTTTCGTTGTGTTTTTCATGAAACGTGACGCAAAATTTTCGTTTTACACAACCCGGGTTACTAATGATCAAGGAAGTAAGTCTACAAAACTCGTAATCGCCAAATCGAACGTAAAGAGACAGCAAAAATGTATTTGTTAAAGTTTTATCTTATCATGTATCGATAATAACGAATTTGTCATTTTAACATCAAACTTTCGTTCAAGAAATAATGGTAGAAATAAATTTAAATTTAAATAAGAGAAAACAGGTAAATTTCACTGTTTAATGAAAATATACAGAGAGAGCAATTAAAACAGACCGTCTGTGAGACGCATATAGAAAACACTAAATATTCAATTAATTATTTCGGACTTGGGCTATTGCTATTGGGTCTCTGCCCTTGGCTCTTGGCTTATTCAGCATTGCCGTTCATACAACCTCAACTTGATAACTATTATAACTTGTAATTATATGTTTTTTTGCTTGACTGACTTGTCTAAATTGATTGGTTTTCATGTTGGTTTGTTTTATAGCCGTGGCTGAATGTTTCTGATTTGACTTTGTCTTTTGCAGTGTGAATTAGGTACTTGGTTCGTGTGTATAAATCCGTTCACAAAACCCTCAAACAAAACAATGTAACCACAATGCATTTAATGCTTAGTGGTGCGTTTTATTTCGTCTTGTGGTGTCTGTCTGATTTGGTGTGGGTTCGGCGATTACAGTTCTACTCGTAGAACGCTGAGGAGCTTTTTAACGAGACATTTCTCCATCTGATTGTGAAAATAATAAGTTTGTTTAAATGACTTAGAAATAGCAGCGTTAGGTCCTCCATTGCTCTTAAGTAAAAATGATTAACAACAATTGCGTTGCCCTAATGTCATAATATGTTAACTGTAAGACTGAAGCATCTACGTTCACTACCCTTGGCCTGCAAGTTTCATCTTAAGCGGTAAACAATAAAAGATTCTAACTCCTACTACAGAGATAATGTAAATATATCGTCTGTGAACGATCTTGTCTGTTTAGAAAACGGAACCTTTTCTTGTAAATCTTGTTTAGAGTTTGTTGATTTTTTTTTAATTTATTCACTTTTGTGTTGCTTAGCGTCTAAGTGTTTGCGATAAATTTCTATGAAATTACTTAAAAAATTCGTATGTGGTTCAAATGACGTTTTAATTGAGCAAAAACAAAACACCACAGGTGACGATCACCACTCCTATATCGTTAATCTGTTGATGGACATTTCGCGAATTGTCCTTAGATGTCATCGAAAACGTATTTTGGTTTTTGATATTAGTAATAATAGAAAAAAAAATCATGTTTGTAAATGACACGTCGCTCTAGCGCTCAGATTAAGACCAAACCCTGTTTTTTTTTTTAATCTAAATCAATCGAAGACCTTCTAATTGCAAAAGTGATAATTACTACTGTTGAAAATAACAAATAAATAAATAAAATTTGATTTTTTCTATAGTTTATTAATTATTTTATTATACAAAAATTCACACAATTTCTATCAGTCCTCTCTTTACCATGCATGGTAAGCTGGAGCAGCATGGACGGCAGCAAGAGCCAATGGAGCACTATGAACATCAACACGTGCTGTATGACTGACGGCAGCTGGTAGAGCATGAGCAACAGCAATTGGAGCAGTATGAGCAACAACAGCTGGAGCAGCATGTGCAATTACAGCTGGAGCAGCATGAGCAACAACAGCTGGAGCAGCAGCATATGTAGCAACAACTGGTTTACTGATGACATCGGTTCTTGATTGATGACTAACAGCAGCTGGGATGGCTACAGCGGCTGGTGCAGCAAATGCTGTATAAGCAACAGGTGCTTCAAGATGACTGGGACGAGCAGCAACAATGGCTACGAGAGCAGATAACACCACCAATTTGAACATTTTTAGTTAAGTAGGTCTGTGTTCTGAGTCGAATGACTGACTGACAAAAACTGATAATGAATTCGATCAAGTTGAATGGCTTTTATAGTTTGAGGATAGTGCAGTGTTATTGAAAATGGAATTTTGTTGTGTTTCATATAACACCTTGGGATATGCAGACCTTGAAAGTGGTACCGACAACAGTGATGGTATATGTATGGGTGTACGTGTGTGTGTGTGTGTGTGTGTGTGTATGGTGAAAAGTTATTTTTTTTTGAACTTACGGTCACTTCCTTGGAAGTAGTTTAGAATATCACAAAATTATAGGGAAAGTAATTTAATATTTTTTTAATGGCAGTAATTATTAGTCCCCATGGATTAAGATATTGTAGATTTATATAAATTTGCGACACCAATTAATTGTTTATACCATGAATAAGTGTCTAGGGCAAGTTTTCAATATTGAAGGTTACATTATTTTGTTATCGAATTATTAATAAAAACTCTAAATTATTACCAACAACTATAATTATTAATTTTTTATTTGAATAAATTCAAAAAAATTTTAATCATCCAGGAAATATTTTCCAACAATTATTAGGTAAACATTCACGATTATCTAATTAAAAAATTTGTAAAAATTGAAAATCTTTTTGTTTATTTCATACTACCACACAATCAAGGTCCTAAAAAGTCCGGTTGAATGAAAACACAATAAACCATACACATGTACGTAAAAGGATTGACTTCCTACATACGTCATATTGTATTGGATGTTGAGTCTTCATTACTGTTGTCATTAAGAGGTCTCAGTACAATCTACATCTTGACACATCTCAATGTGCAAATCTAATAAGATAAGAAATATCTCAAATGAGATAATTGCTATTTGATCACAGTCGAATGGTTTACGTATCATTCGATTATAAATTGTTCACCCATATTGTTACAATACCGTATTTCATTAAAGATTTACAACCAATGTCGTTATAAATAAAACATTATTGCTCATAAAGTATGCCTACGATGTTATCGAAGAAAAGTTTACTAGATACACGATAAATATTTCTACATCGATCGTTCTGGTTCAAGATGTTAAAAATGTTCTACATATTGTTGTTACTACAATGCAACTATTATGCAACATGAAATAAAACAGGAGAAAGCAGTCATATTTAGATTTAAGTCCTATGACAATAATAACAAGGACACGTGTTTGTAATTTCAGTAATGTTACGAAAAAAAAAATGAATAAACTGGATTACTATCAGTGAAAAGATTTTATGAATTTTTCAAGATTTTTACAAAGATTCAAACAACATCCAGTGAACCTCTAGACAAAAAAAAATCGCCTTATTATATAAAAAAAATGAAATTTATTTATCGAAATGGAACAACTTTTCCCCTTAAGGTCAAACAGTTCAAGGTTTAAATTAAATTCGTTTAAATTATGTTTATTTAGAAAACAACAGATTATAACGACAATACTGTCTCAAAGGCCTTTCAAATTATAATAAAAATAAATAGAAGTAAAGCTGTGGATTTGTTTCCCTTATAATTCCCATTTTCATTATAAAGTCTATATGAAGCTCATCTCCAGTCAACAACCTTTCACTGACAATGAGCCTAGTTGTAATTTCAACCTTCAACTTGATGTAATTATTATTTATGAATATTACAATTAGAAAAAAAGACACGTTGAGATTAATAAAATGTTTATTACAGTTATGACAAATAGTGGAAGTTTACGCTTTCATCATTTACTTTATTACTTAATTCTTCAAAATTCTACTGAAATTTATGAATTAGGATATTTTAGTGGTGTGAATGTGTGTAATAGTAGTTTAATTATGAACAATTGAGAAATAAATGTGACCTAAAATACATAATTAAAATCATATTATATTTGTGGGCTAATGAATCAACAACAAACGACTTTGATTATGTCCAGTCCATTTCAAGAATTCCCTCGAATTTGAGAAGGTCATTTTTTTTCTTGATTCGATACCACCACCTTACTGTATCCGGAATATGTTCAACCACATACGCAAAAACAACAGGTTTGTATCAAAGACAATGTAAACCTTCACCCATGTATGTAAACTATAAAAGCCTGAAGACTTCTTCAGTTCGATATCAGTCCAGTTTGTCTACTGTACAACACAGACCTAAAATAACAAATAATCAAAATGTTCAAATTGGTGGTGTTGTCTGTTCTTGTAGCTATTGCTGCTGCCCGTCCTAGCCATCTAGCTGCTCCACTTACCTACAGTGCTGTTGTTGGTAGTGTACCAACATCAATTAGTCATCATAGCAGTTCAGTAGTTCATAGTGCTGCTATTGCTACACCACTTCTTGCTGCTCATGCTGCACCTGTTGTTGCTGCTGCTCCACTTGTAACTGCTCATCATGGTCCAATTGTAGCCGCTCATGGTGCTCCACTTTTGGCTGCACATTCAGCTCCAATTATTTCAACATATGCTGCACATGCTCCTTTGGTTTGGTAATTTAATGGATAGAAATTTAAATAATCGACTACAGCTGTGAGATGCTACTAATAACATAGCAAACTGGACTTCTGGTTTAACTGGATAGTTTAGTTAATCTTTTTTTTATTTATTAAAAATAAAAAGATGTTCAACTCAATAAATAAAGAAATTTTTTCACTAAATTGTTGTCTTATTAATTTTCTAAAAATTTTGTTGTTCTTAAGGAAGTAATTTAGCGATACTGGTCTGGAAATTGTGCCATCATGCCAAATCTCTCTAATATATCTACTTGGTATTATTTCTAAACTACTGAAAATGAGATTAAATCATCCATTGAGCAGTACAGGTGCAATGTCGAAATTAATATAATTAATGTAAGAGCTAAGTGGACGGCCAGCCAAGCGCTATACATTAAGGAGATCTAAGTGCTCAAAATAAAAAAGAACGAGTCCCAATTTTACTCAATCAATTACGAATGTTGCATTCTCTCTCATGTGTGAGTTAGCCGTTTTTTGATGTCTTATCAACCAGAATCACATTTTGCATACGTTTTCGGGTAGTTGGATCTTTCAAAATTTCAACTCCACGCAAATAATTCAAAAATAAATACTGTAGTAAGTGACACCTGAAAACCTGTTTGCTTCATGTGTAGGGTATATCTTGCTCCAGCTCTGCCTTTATGTTAGTTGGATATGTGTAATATATGAACGTATTCATTTGTGCATTCTAGGTTCTAAGAATCAAAATCTTGTTGCACCTCTTGTGCTTCTTGCTACTGGAATTTTAGTACCTTAATGATTTCTTTTCTTATCAGTTAACAACTAACCGTTTCTATCGAATTATCACCCCATAAAATACAGATTTACAAACTAATAGAATGCTTAAGTTTTTAAATAAAAAATTTCCCGGTAGTCATTAATAACTCAATATAAAGAATTTTCTCCATTTTTGACAAAAACATGTGTATGACGCCATCTTTTATGAGATAGCAAAAGGTAGACTTTATTAAATGTAGTTCTGGTAGTACGCTCACAATAATGTAAATGAATAATAAAGCAAAGATTGGGAATAATCGATTTTTCAATTAATTCAAGTGCGCCAATTTCTCATTATAAAACTATTAAAGCAAAAAAATTAGAATTAGTAGAATCGAAGGGACGCCTACGAACTCGTGTTTTAGGTTTTTTTTTATGTATAGGGCGCCAAAATAGACAAGAGCGCTGGTAGCCTAGCCGCGATCCTGTTTGTCTATGTTCTTAAGCATCAGTTGAAGTAGCTGGACAATAAGGTGCTAAATGTCACTACAGATATATAAAATTGATTTTTCCCCAAGATTGAAAAATATAAATTATTGAGAGAATTTTAAAAAAAGTTCATATTTATGATAACTCGGATGAACTAATTTGATGGATTTTAATGAATTCAAACTCAACTCTTTGGATTTTACAAATCGTTATCAAACCTGAAATAGTTACATAAAATCTAATTCACACAATGGTTTAGACCTTAAATAAACTGTGGCATCTTGGGTACCAAAATTCGACTACTTCTGATTATTCTAGATGGTACATCACTCAAATTCATTTACATATCTAGAAGGAATCGAATCAAAAATTTTTGAAAGAACTTCCTGTTAAGAATTTAAAATAAACAGTATATAGTTAATTTTTATTGCTTTTATTTATGTATAGAATGATTATTTACGTAAATATCTACCTATGTTTTTTAGTAATACGACAATTATACGTAAATTAAAGGTCATATTTGAAGACAAACCTATACAGTTTAAATACCGAATTGGACTGAAAACTAGTTTTTTCCTTAATTTCCTACAAACATTTTAATGTCAACTTGATTAGTGCAATTTCGGACATCAGCATCAAGATGGAAAATAGTTCGTCCTTCGTACCACACCCAACCGAATATAAAAAGACCGATAGCCATTCATACATCATTCAGTTGTTCATCAGTAACACAGACCTCTAACAAAATGTTCAAGTTGGTGGTGTTATCTGCTTTTTTGAGTTTGGCTATTGCCAAACCCAGTGGTACACTTCACGAAATTGTTCCAGCACCAGTAATTCCAAGTGGTATCGCTCATCAAATTATTCCGGCTCCTCCAGTAGTTGCTCCTCCAACTATATCTGCTGTTCCTGCTGCTACCAGTTACTCTTTTCTACAACGTATTGAGTCAACTCCAGCTGTTGCTAAGGTAGCTGAAGAACCAGTAGTCACCAAGGTAGATGCTACCCTAGAACACACCAAACTAGAAGCTGCTCCAGCTGTTGCTACTAGTTACTCCTTCCAGCAACGTCTTGATTCAACTCCAGCTCTAGCTACAGTTCCTGTCGCAAAATTAGTCGAACCAGTGGACACAAAATTAATTGCCAAACCAGAAGCCACCAAAGTAATTGTCGAACCAGTAGTCACCAAATTTATTGCCGAACCAGCATTCACTAAAATACATTCTGCTCCAGCCTTTGTTGTTGTTCCTGGTTTATCCGCTGCTACTAGTTATTTATTTCAACAACACATCAATTCAACCCTACCCAAACCTGATCTTGGTCTAGAAACTAAATTTGTTCCCGCACCTATTATTGTCGAAAAACACATTCCTGCCGCTCCTCTTATCAAAACTTTTGTTGTTCCAGGCATTCCAGCAAAATTTGCTGCTCTAGCTCCAACTTTACCTATCAAACCCCTTTCTCTACCAAACAGCATTTCGACAACAGAATTGCTTACAAAACAGTGGTGAAAAAATTGTAAAAATGAGTTTATTTAATGCGATGTAATGTACATGTACCTAATGATGAATGAACAAAAAAAAAAAATAAGTTTTGTACTTTTTGATTTTCATTACTCTTGATGCCGTTTCCTTAAAAACAAATTCCTACAACTGTAATAACATTTTCCAAATATATCAAATAATTACTTCATTTTATTTTTATCATAAATAGGGGGAAACTGGCTGTTGACAAAATTGAAAAGGCCGATTCAACATTCAAATACCTTGAACTTATTGTTAGCACAAATTTTTAAGTATAACACCACGCCTTAGATAATTAAAATTGTTTTTTTTTGTTGTTATTTTTAAACAATAATTGACCAAATTTAGTTTCGCATTAGGGTAAACAAAATTGCTTGCAGAAAAACCTTGAGAAGTTGCAATTGAAATATGGAAATTTCTCTATTGTCTTAAATTTATATTCACAAACATATAATAGTTTTTCTCTTGTTTCAAATATCACATGTACGACATAGAATGTAGTTGTTTTTTTAATGACTTGGTAGTAATTATTTCAAATAATGATTTCAAATTTAATTATAAGAGCTAAACAATTACAAACCATAAGATGATAATTATAGATGTGCTACTAGTTTGTTGCTTTGTTCACTTGCTTTTTTAAATAACATAAAAGCTCAACTTGTATGCCGGTTTTGCTTCTTCAAGTTGGCTTGTACCAAGTAAAATTTAATAATGTAAACACACTTACAAGCAACTTGTAGCACATTGGATAACTTATCAAGTTCTCGGACAATATTAACTTCTCAAGTTTCATTCTTGGATAACTTTTCAATGACATGATAAGTAATTAATTCATTGTTTTTACCGAGTGCGAGACGGATGGAAGCTCGAAGCAATAACTTAAGGGTCCGCACGCGGTACATCCAATATCATTGAAAACGGGGGAAAAGATCACGGTCGCAT
>JAZBGY010000526.1:7553-54775 GCA_037414755.1 Lydus trimaculatus | reverse complement strand
ATCCTTTTTTACCACCAAAATCACGAATTGCTTGTAATAATTGTTCTTTAGGATCAACACTACAATTATCACGGATTTTAGCCGATTTCGTTGATTTTAATGGTTGTTGTTGTGATTGTAAAGGTGCTACTGGCGGTGGCGGCGGTGGCGGTGCCATCATTTTCGTTGATTCAGTTCGTCGTAAATTTACTTGAAATATTGATTGTTGTTGTTGTTGAGATGATGATTTTTCTTGATTTTTCAATGTTGTTGATGAATAACTGTGCGGTTGATTCCATGAGAAACGATAATTATCATTATTTCGAAAACCACGTACAACTGGTGCTGAATTTTGTACAAAACTATTTAAACGAAATTTCGGTTCGATTTTTTGTTGTTGTATTGTTCCATCTGTCTTATTATCATTAATTTGTGTTATTGACGTATTAGTATTATTATTATTTTGTAAATCTTTATAAGGTTTCTTTAATTCAACAGAACGTACAATTGGTAGACGAGAAATATCAAAATCGTTATCAAAAGCGATTGAATGGGGCCGTTGTTTGGTTGTTTCAATTTTATTTACATTCCCTAATGGTTTACGATTCTGTTGTTGTTGTTGTTGTTCACCAATTTTAATAACAACATTACCACTATTTTCAGCCGATATTGGTTCAGAACCATTCACCTTAATACTAACATTTTTATATTCAGAACTTATACGTACATTAACACCATTATTATTAAAAACTGATCGTCGATTATTTGTGTTGAATTTATAATCTGGATCATTTTTAAGATTTACTGGAATTTTCGGACGTTCCGACCATGTACCCATATTAATTGAGGGTGTTGCAGTTATATATTGATAAGATTTATCAGTTTTACTATTATTATTACTATTAATACTATTATTACTATTATTATTTTGTACTTCTATTTTATCATCAGACTGCTTCTGGTAATTTTTATTGTTTATAATGTGATCAACATCATTTAAATTTTCACCAATTGAATTCCTTGGAGTATTTAATTTACTTTGAATCAGTCTCATTACCTAATCCAAAAAAAAAAACAACAATATTAATGGATTTTTTGTTATAAAAACTACCCTTATTTTGACTTACCCCAAGACTTTGTAGGCCGGAAACATCAAATAAACTATTACTTTTAATTAAATTCTCTTCATTATTATTATTGTTGTTATTATTATTTAATTTATTATTAATATCCCGATTAGTGTTCTGATTGTATTTGTTTAATGCAATCGATGATTTTGATCTTGTTACAGGTTTAACAGGTGACCAATAATTCTGTTGAAATGATTCTGTACGTAATAAATTTGATGATTTTCCATCATTTGAATTTCTACGTGTTGTTGTTTGATTTGTATTATTTTTATCAAATTTACGATTACTATGCACTGTATCATCTTCAAATATATTCAATTTTTGTTTTGGATTATCGTATGTTGTTATTTTGAAATTTGGTAAGGTACTCTTTGTTATTGTTTCTTTCTTTTGTTGTTGTTGTTGACTAGATGGGGGTTTTTCTTGTAATTCATCCAAAGTTTTCTCAAATTTCAATAAAACATCAACATAATCCTCTTCATCATTGGTTTTTGTTGTTGTATTTTTATCTTTTTCAACAATTTTCTCTTGTTGTTGTTGTTTGAGACTAGTTGCTAATTCCCGATTATAAACCAATGATTTTCTCTTTTCCAAATTCTCCAATGATAATTTATTTAATATCGATTTATTATCATCAATATCACTAAAATTACTATCAGTTTTTTCAGTTTGATTATCACTAATTGATTGTAATTTTTCAAATAATTCCGGTGATGTAACTACTGAATCTACCGTTAAATTATCATTGTAATTTGTAAATGTTGATGGTGGACTTGAATCACGAAAAGCTTTCGGTGGTGATGGTAATTGGTATTGCCAATCTGGCTCAAAATCACCACCACCACCACCACCATTAATAATCTCTCCTTTTAGATTCTTCTGATCATCGACATTTGCAGTCTTTCCTGAAGATTCTATATCAGAAATTGGTTTTTCATCAATTTTATCATCCATTTTCTGTATAGAATTATCTGAAAATTCTGAAAATTTACAAAAATTATTAAATTTTCCACTGAAACAAAACAAAAACCGTCTATATAATCCAACCCTACTGTTATAAAAAAGAAACAAATAGATGAAAAATAAAAAGAAACATAAAAAGCAACTAAAAACATTCAAAATTTAATCTACACAAGGGGTGGGGTTATATAGGGTTGAAAATAAATAAATCATAAAGGGAAACAATTGTTAATAATAAAATTAATATAAAAAATAATAACATGCCTGTATTTTTATCGCCCCCAATCACCCATTTTACTGATTGCAAACTAATATCATCTAATTCTTCTATATTATCCCATTTTTTCATATTTGTATTACCTAGAAAACCTGGTATACTTGTTATACTTCTTAAACTACTAACTGATAAGGTTTTTTTGAAATTTTTCGATTTATTTCGATCATAATCATGGATACCATGCAATTGATTCAAAATTGTTGTTTCTGTATTTGTGTGTAAAGAAACATTAAATAATTCATCATTTGTTATCAATTCATCATCATCATTATTATTATTATTAACATCATTTGATGTATTTGAAATTGTCTTAACGTTATCATTTTGATCATTAAGTAATGATGAACCGATTTGGAAGCCACGTTTACGTGTCAATGAATCAAACATTGATTGATTTGGTAAAATTGCAAGAATTTCCGGTTGCTGTTCTAATTCTATTGATTCTTTATGATTATCATCATCATCATTGATAATTTCTGTATTTGTGTTGTCTACAATTGTTTGATTAACAGCTTCATTTACTTGTTTGTCTTCATTTTCTGGTTGTAATTCAGTCTTTCTATCATCAGGATACAATTCAATCTTGTTTTCAGTAGTTGTTGTTGATGGAGAAGTAGAATTATTATCATTAAATATAGGTGGATTATTTAGAATTTTATTACGAGGTGCTGGTTTTGGGACATTATGCAACAATCTAAATGGTGGTGGTGTTGGTGGTGGATTAGGGTTAGTAACTGGCCCATCACCTTGTAAATCTACACATGCAGAGAGATGGGAAAAAAAAGAAAGCAAAATTACTGTCAACATTATCTAATGGCATTGCCGGATTAAGATGGCAATCGAGGAGCACATGCTATGAGTTCTGTAAAGGGAAGCTCCAAGGCGCGCATTACTTCTTAATCCGGCAATTGTCTAAATCTACAGAATTTCTCTAGCTTTAAATGATATAATTTGATTTAATTTGTTTAAAAATTGTTTCCAATTCTCATCATTATTATTATTGTTGTTATTGTTGATATTTTGATTGAATAAATTTTCATCAATTTCAAAATTATCATTATAGATTTGTCCTAACATAACAACAGGACCTGTTTTGATTTTTTTATTCAAATTCGGTTTCTTATCATTAAAAATCAGATTATCACAACTAGCTGACTTACCTTCTGTTTTTTGATTTTCAATATTTGTTGTTGTTGTAGTGATTGTGTTTTGACTAGCAACTACAGGACTAGGGGGTTGTTTATTATTATTATTATTATTATTATTATCAATAATTGTTGAATTTGTTTGCTTTACTACAGGAGGTGGCGGGGGTGGGGCTGTTTTCTTTTTACGACCTATAAAAAATTCCTCGAATTATAATTAATTAAAACAATTAATTTATTGCACATTTTACCAGTTATAGTAAGACTCGATGTTGATTTCGATTGTATTGACATTTTCGATAAATTACTTGTACTTTGACTAAATTTCCCTATGTTTTTACCATTTTTATTATTATTGTCATCGTTATTATCGATTGTTGTTGATCTTGGTCGACGTGGTAATGACGTATTACCACAATTATCACTTAAAACTGAAGCTTCATGATAACCAGAACTATCACTACTATTCCTTGAATGGCAAATAGTCAAACCTGTTTCAAGTTTTTTCGTTGTTGTTGATGTTGTTTCTACTTCTTTTGTTGTTGTTTGTGTGGTTGTAGGTGGTGGTGGATCTGTGATAGTTTCTTTAATTTCGTTAATTTGTGGTGGTTTCGGTGCTGGACGTCGTTTTCTTTGTGGTGGTTTTGGTTTATCAACAATCATTTGTTTTTGTTGTGATGATATTGATGATGGTGTTGGTAATGTTGATGATGATACAACAACTCCTGGTGGTGTTACTGATCGTGAATCATCACTATGTGTTGGGGAAATTGAACGATTTTCACTCGATACAGATCCAGAACTCTATTAAACAAATTATTATTGTTTAAAAAAAATAATAATAATAATGATAAAAGTGGTATAATTACCGTTTTGCCTCGTCGAAAAATTAGATTAAACACACCACCACCAGTTTTATTATGCATTTGTTTACGTTCTTCTTCTTTTCTTAATGACATTAGATCATTTGTTGCAAATGTTTGTTGTAAACCGATTGTACCTTTTACAACTAAATATAATTCAGTTATTTGATAATCGCTGAGTGTTAATTTTGGATCGAGTATTTCATCTAAATTGCCTGTAAAACAAAAATTTCTAATTTTAGTTATAAATTGTATTCGTTATCACAATATAAATAATTACAAAATAATCAGGACGCAATAAAATGTCGTATACATATCACAAATTTTTGAAAACAATAGAAGTTATCTTGAGATAACACACTTATCAGTAAATGCATTCCTTAGATATATATATTTTTTTGTATAAAGTCAGGATATATACGCTGTATCCCATCGATTCTTTAGACGGGCATCTTAAGGGCAATTTGAAAAATTCGAGACCTAACTATGAAAGGATGCAAATTCTGCATTCAAATTATCTTTATATTTCGATATGATCCTACTGAACTTCGATTCACTTCATCCATTGGTGCTTTACTGCTTTTACGCCGGCCCAGAAATCCGTCACTTGTAGGTCTTCAAAATAGCAATTGGGTTTACATTTGAACGTTTTCAATTCGTCGTGCGTCCAAAAACATGCCTCTTTTAAAAAACGCATCACGCACAGGTTGGTTGTATACGTCCACGTCATTTTGCTCTTCCGTTCATCTCAGTTTGAGACATGCAGTAACGCATGCAACACATGCGTCAAGCTCATGCCTTTGACGCGCAAGTGTAACCACGTCAATTTACTGTTGTTCTCATGATGAAAATCACCTGCCACCAAATAATTTTTTGAGCTTTGACAACATATGGTAATCGGATGGGGCCAAATCTGAAAACTAACGAGAAAAAATTGAAGACGTAACTTTCCCAGTGGACTGATTTTGCTTTTTTTTGGCGAATCAGAATCACTTTGCTTCCACTGTTCTGTTTGTCCTTTGAATTCTGAAATGCACGTCTAATCTGCTGTTATATAAGGCCGTATAAAGGCGGCCATTCACAACGGATCCATTTGCCCCGAGGCCGTTTACGTGAGTCCATTTGGCCTCGGTCCAAATCACTAGGATCGTTCTTGAGCTAGTTCTTAGCATTTTCTTTCCAGTAGGTGTCTAGTGTGGCTCGGCGTCAGAAATATTGGCCAGGCATAAAATCCAGATTGGCTAGCCGAACCACACAGGTCCATCTGTAGTTCCTGATACATTGCAAGTTTTGGATCCGCGCAGGGTCATTTGGCCTGTTGGATCACTTGTGAACGGATACCTTTAAATCAGTACCATTTTTTAAAACAACTCAAACTCTTCACCTAAGGTCGCCGGTCCTCCAAGACAGTACCTACCGCGCACTTTGTGGATGCTTTCTCCCGTCGTTGCAGTTTTCGAACATCCTCTACTCGGATCATCTTCTAAGCTCAAACGACACTTCTGTACAGTTGTGTACGAAGGTGCAGTATCATCCAGTACACTTTTCATCTCATTAATAAATTTTTTTACGAAAAACTTTATCACCGCATCACGTTTAACTTTATTACCACTTTTCAAATTGCCCTTATAATTCAAATTGTATTTTCTATATAATTATCATCGTAGTGATGATTACTGTATAGATAATACCAACAATACGTCTGTCTGTTACTAACCTGGATGCCTAAATTCGTACTTTTGTGGGTCTAAATGCTTCTCATCGCACACTTTCTTTAAAATATCTTCAAGATAAACATTTTGACTAATACGTGTAACATATAGTTGATTTCTTGGTAAATAAACTTTAAGACGAAACGTACTCTCAAATGGTTGATGATACCCATTAGTATGATGATGATTATTATTGCTATTATTACTGATAATAGATGATGATTTTTGTAGAGTTTTTGGTATTGTTTTAATTTTTGGTACAACACGTATATGTTGTGTATCTAATACACCAATTGGTGTATTTGGTTTAAATGGTAATATCTTATCATTACAATATCCTGTTGTTGTTGGTACCATCTCTAATGGTTGTAATGTATATCCTGATAATTGTAAATGATGATTTGTTGTTATCTGAACCAATAAATCCATCATTGGTGTACTAACAAAAAAAAAACACACAAAATCAAAATAATGCACAAAATGACAAATAAAGATAAGATTTACCTTCTTTCCACAGACATTTTGACAGAATTTCCATTTGGTAAATGAACAATTAAATCCATAGCACCAGCTAACATATCCGGTGGTGTATCTTCAGTAATCTGAAGCATTGTTGTTGATTTGATATTATTACAGCTACCACGACGATCACCACCACCAGACCTGCACACAAATGAAATAAAATTGATGAAATATCAATACGGGTTTTTCAATATTGCTATTTGCTTGTTCATAATGATGATGGTGATGTTGTTGAATACAAAATAAAAAAAGAAATGTTGCCAATTTGAGATCTTGTTCTCGCTAACAAATTTCAAGTTTTTATTGTAGGAAAAACTTAGGTAAAAGAGCTATGGTTGTTTTTTGTGTATTGATTTTTCAAAACTTTTATAACAAGAAGTATGGCAAGTAATAAGAATGCGGTTTCAAGTCGATTGATTATTGTTATTACTCAGCAAAAATCTTCTATAGAGATACTTTGTGTTTTATTAATAATAAAATACAAGAGAAAAGATTGAGAAATGTGTATATTTAAAACAAATATAAACAATTGAAAATAGAAAGTTTCATAGAGAGGTGAAAGAGAATTTGTTTAAAAAAAAAAAAATTATACGTCCTATTGTTTTTCATAACACAAATTTTCTTTAATTGTCAGATTTTCGTTCTAAACTCAAAACGAAAATATTCCACGATTAGATTATAACATTATCGATAATTTTCAACAATTTCCTCATATTATACAATAACAGAGAAATTAGAACATAAACAACAATATTAATCGACAGTCTCAATTTTAAAGTTGTTAACAAATTTAACAAACAAGACACATTTCCTGTTTATTCTATTTTCGTAAAATATGTGTTTACAGTTTTTACAATTCCTTAATTGCTCTTGGATTATTTTGGAAAGAATGGAAAAAGAAAAAGTATCAAATCTACCGCTCAATGTACACAACATACAGTTAAGCTTACAGGATTTAGCCAACTTGACTTTGAAGCAGTGGAAGCATAGTTATAAATGTTAGGTTGTAGAATAAACTGTTTTCATTCAAGAAAAACTTGTTCAAAACAGTTAAAACCAGATACAGATTTTCATCATTTTTGCTCTAAAAATATGTTACTTAATTTTATTACAGTTACTGTACAAATATTTATGTTACTTAACTGTTAATTATGAAATTTTACGATAGTATATAATCGATCTACATATTTTATTTTAACCTGCTTAACTTCAGGAAACAACGGTAGATTAATTTAGAGCCAATAAATCTTACAGATTGATCCAGAGGTAAAAAACAGTAAAGTAGTGGAATACTTCTATTCGCACCAATTTGGTAAACTAATTAGTGAGAAAATCAAAATGACCAGTAGGAAAATAAGATTTTTGAATCCTAAAATTAAGCGCAATCCAACAGGCCAAATGGTCCCGCGCAGATCCAAAATTCGACGCGTGTGAGGAACTATAGATAGATTGGGGTAGCTCGCTCAGGCACAGCTAAATTTTCGACCAGGCCAAAATCCGAGCCGTTCATATTATAATGTTTGATGAAATTAGAGAAAATTGACACAATTTAGCACAACACCAGACATCTATTGGACGCAAAACGTTGGAAACTGGTTCAGCCGTGTTTGACTCGTGCAAACAGCCTCGGGTTGTCTTGTATAACGTACCTATCATCATCATTATGATAGCTCGATCTGTGTATTGTAATTAAAGTAATATTCAAGATATCCCACGAGAAATAGCATATTGTCTTTTGAAAACAAGCCAAAGATAAAGGAGTTAGGCTTTTTATCCTCGATTCCATGAAGGATTGAGCGAATATTTAACAATGCCACAAAACGCTAGTGAAATTACAAATCAACTACCACAAATGGAAGAAATCCGCACTCCTCGATGACGCAGTACAGAGATTTTAGGGAAACAAGGTCTACACCTACACGTCAAAAGACGATTAGGAATCAATCTTGCACAAGATCAATCGAAATTAAGGAACAAGTTTCAACAAGAAGTTGGAAAAGCTACAGAAGAGACAAACTTAATGATACAGAGGCAGCAATCCCATGCAACAACACTGCGAAACCAGACTTTTGGGAGAAGGTCTCAGCTCTGGGATGGCTCCAAAAGAGACCTGACATCATGGCCAAACAAACTGGTAGTTTGTAAACACATATTGCAGTTTTACCTTGTACTACAGCAAGAAAAACCTGATTAAGCCAAGTTGGATTTGTTGTAGCATACTGTTACAGTATAAATGTGTAACAACAAAAATAATTGGATTTTTGTGTTTTAGATCAGCTACTTGTTTTTGCTGATAATTTGTTCTAGTTTAATTTTTTTTTACAATCACTAATTTTCAAATAAATAACAAAACGTTAACGAAAGGAAAAAATCTAAATTATGTACACCTTGACATTTTTTTTCCTAATTAATTTTTTTTTCCATTCTCTAAAAATAATTTTTGAAATATTTGTGTATCATCATTATCATCAAAAATATTTCTATCTAATTATCCACCTAAACACTACCATTCTTTCTATCTCTCTCTCTATTGTTGTTATTTTTGATTATTATTATTTAAAATTAAAATGATTAGTCAATATTTTTCGAATAGAGTAAAAAGTTTTGAAAAAAACCAACAGACAACACAACAAATTCACCTTGAATTCCCAATCAATAACAAATAAAATCTTGTTTTTATTACGAATTTGTTAAACAAGTTGTTTTTTATTTTTGGTTAACTGCGAATATGTTGCTAAAAAAGAAAGGGCGGATTTCTCTTTAATATTATGGCCATCAGACAGCAGGTTCACTTTTTTTTTTATTATTATTATTTTCTCATTACTTTAGTCGTGGACAGGTGTATTTATCGACATACTTTCCTTATCAGGTGTACCTTGACCTTGTTGGTAAATTTCGTATAAACTACAATAACGTCATGTAAATTTTGTTATAAAATAATGAATGGATTTAGGGTACGAATAGAGATTATAACGAATGAACGAACGAACGGACTGTAATCATCATCATCATCATCATCATCATGATCAACAATCATCAGGTTAAGGAGTCATCGTCCGTTACAGAGCACTGGCTTTTCCTGCTACTACTACTACGATATTACAGAACTAATAATAAAAGAGATTGTTGCTGAGATTAATTATGAATTTTCGTTTGAAATTTTAAATAAATTCAAGATTACGAGATAATTTTAATAATTATATATTTATAGATAATCGTTTTGTTTTTGATTTGAAAAAAATTCGTATATAAATAATTCATAATTGAGTCATAATAGAAAAATTTCATCATTTCCATTAAAGAATCCTGTTATACGTGGTTTTATCAAACAAATCATTGAATTTAATTTAAAAAATAATAATAATAATAATGATCATCCTCAAGAAATAATTGAAATATAAACTCAATTTTGCTATATTGCAGATGTTTGAAAAATTTCTCTAATTTATGACAATGCAAAATTACTAATTTTACACAATACAAAAAATGAAGACGATAACTATCAAGAACTAGATAGCAAGAACGGAAATTCTTCTAATAGCTATCTGTAATTTAACAATAATAATAATAATAATAATGAAGATAGCGTTAAAACAAAAAAAAACGCCACAAATTGTTGTAATTACAAAACAGTTTAATTATTGTAAAAATAAATCACCACATTTCTAAATAATTGATATTCAACAAACAATAGAAAAAATATCATTTGGTATTTGAACAATGTTTCAATTTTATTTTCAATTGTAATGATAAGAATGCCCATATAAAATTCCGCTATATCTAATTGCGATCACGTCGATCAATAATTGCATTCGATTCAGAAAACCTCATCTTCATCTGTAAATTACAGTGAAAAATCAATATAACGAACAGAAATTTCCAGTCTGTGAAATCTGTGTCCACACATACAGCACAAACCATTGATCCAAGTACACTGGGGCAAAAACAACGATTAATCAAATCTATCGTTAAAGTTGGATAGGGCGAGAAATAAGGGAGCAGAGGATCAAATGACAAATACTCACTGACGCTTGCATACAGTATGCTTCAACAAAATAGGATCCAATCACTCTCATATCTTTCATTTGAGTTAAAACGAGATAAAGAGAAACTAGATAGAAGAATGGCGGTTGTAGTCCCCACCCTAGTTGGGTTTTTAAATATCGCCCCTAAATGAAAATTTCACCTGGAAAATATTTCCTGTCTCTATCAGGAGCATTAGGAGCATTAGGAGCATTAGGAGCATTACAAAATGTACTGTGGCACATTTCCAGGTAACTGTATCAAACAATCAGATAAAAATCAAAATACATTCCATAAGATAACTCATGTGAAAGATATGAAAGTGGGTGGTGCTGATACTTTTCCCTAAGTGCCTAGTTTGACGCATGCGCATGACTGGTTAACAACTTGACCACTTCAAAAGTAATAATACGTGTATCAGAGTATGATTGCAGGAATTCTAATAGTCACGATAAAGACACCAAATATTGTTTCTGTATTTGGCCCTCTGACCGCCCACTTTCTCCCGATTTAACGTTAACTTATTTGGAATCCCTTACAATGTACTGTAGATCTGTAGATTGTAGATGCAAATTGATTGAATTCTTGCAATTAATTGTTCGAATACAGGAAAAACGTCCATCAGTGCCAATTTTGCTGCTCTATTTCTTCCATATTTCTACAACAACATGGCTGTATATATGTTTTATAATATTGCCTCAAGCACGTTCCAAGTAAACCAATAAATAATTGATATGTTTGAACCTCAAGTATTCGTGTCTTCATTTACTTTAATCTTCCCAGTAATAGATGGAATAAAAAATAAAGTTCCGTTACAAATACATTAAAAGATAAAAATTTAGAAAATCTCAATCGTTAAAGAAGAAACCATTCACTCATTAAAATATACAGTAGTTTTGGTTAATAACGTAACATTTCTCTTTTACATTTTTTAAAAAAAAAAATTTTATGTCTTATTTACCTGGGAAGGTATTTCACAAGTTTTCAAAACAATTAACAAGAAGTTAAATTAAGAAATTGTCTATCTATGAAATGTATATAATAGCACTTTCGTAAATGATTTCCTGTTTGTTGTAATATAATCAAAGAAATGTTTTGGTATATAGGAATGGGGCGATTATTTTCTATTTTTAAAGAATTTCCCCAGAATTGTTATAATTGTGTCAATAATTAATTAATTCTTATTAAATATACCAACAATATTATGGTTTTGTTGTTAACCTTCATAGATCCTTGTTGTTAGGTTTCTAATATGTTGATGACCAACTAATTGCGTTATGTAATTCGATCATCAATTTTTTTTTTTTTTAAGATTTCCCTTATTTAAAATATATAGTCAATCGATTGAAATTAGGTTATTTGACTAGTTTTATATATGTATTAAACAGATTTAGTCGAAAGCGGTTCTTAGAACATTTAATAATTTTGAGAATCTGGTTTTTCTGGTTAACTTAACTCATCTGATGAATAGTTAAAATTAATGATGAAATTATTATTATTATTAAAGTTATAGTTACAAAAGGACAAATCAACTGTAAATTATCTTGTACCGTAATAATCAAACTATTAAATCACAGAATAATTGATAAATTCAAATTATTAATAATTGTTGTTTTTTTGTTTGTTGTAAATTACTCACTTCTTGCCTCGTAAAAATTTTTAATCCTTAGTTATCTACACTATAATTATTTGTTGTTGTTTTTTTTGAAGTTAAAAAAAATGTTTTTCTTTGTATTATCAATTCTATGACAATATGACACTTGTATAATCACTTATTATTAATAATAATAGTAATAATAGTTGCGTG
Organism: Lydus trimaculatus; assembly: GCA_037414755.1. Classification (NCBI taxonomy): domain Eukaryota; kingdom Metazoa; phylum Arthropoda; class Insecta; order Coleoptera; family Meloidae; genus Lydus; species Lydus trimaculatus. The sequence continues at coordinate 42,357 of JAZBGY010000526.1, read as the reverse complement.
GCACCTGTTCGCAGCATTGTCGCGAAACTAACTGAAAGTTCGACTTCTTTATCTTTCTCACTACTGTAATCCAGCAGTATTCAAACGTACCTACACACGTACACACGTTCACTTATTATTATTATTATTATTATTAACAACATTATAGTTTGTTGAGCGACTTAAGAGATCCAGTGAAATTATAAAAATTAGTCGACAATAGATATAGCAGCAATGGTTTAAGTATTGCCAACATAAATAACAATTTAAAATTTGTGCAGATGTTTTTTTAAAAACCCAAAGCAAGTAGTTTTGAGTATTGGACTTGTTTAAAGTTGTTGTCATGAAAAATTTCAAATATTTATTTATGGTGGCAATATTCAACCACTTCGATTAAGTCCTTTGCTGCAGTATCTATGTGAACTAATTTTTGTTATTTTACTGGATCTCTTAAGTCACTTAACAGACTATACAATATTAGACACATATATCTATCTTTGTTGTTCTATTTAGTATTATTAAATTAGTAGAAAATCGAAAATTATCAACACCTGTCTAATACTTACAATTATTGTAATAAAAACAATTAGCTAATATTTATTTTTGATCAATTAGAGAAAAAAAAATTACAAATTTTCTATTATACCAAATCGATGTTATCAACGGTTTGATTAAATAATGCAGTAGCGTTCTTAGCCACTAGCGTTAGTGTCACCCGGTGCGTTGCGGTCATTCATGATGTCACCCTTTTGACCCCTTCGTCAATCAATATTACCTATATGAGCGCAAAAGTTTTTTGATAATAATATTTGGAAATTACCGCTTATTTTGATGGAATTACTGCAAAATTATCCGTTTTTGACAATGAATCCCTGGAAATTCTCCTTTAATTTGATGCAATTATCACATTTTCCATTTTTGAGCAGAATCTTTGGATGAGATCTCTCAACAAACAAGAAAGGCACATTTTGGAAAAGGCTTAAAATTCTAGAATTTGGCAAAAATTGGGTGTCATCTGGTGCAGCTCCCCTGCGCTAAACAACCACCAGATCATTGATGATTTTCATTCCTATCTGTGTTTTATTACAGCAATACCTCGATTATTGCGACGAAAATCCTAGCACCAACTAGGTGATCATTGCCAAGGATTTTTCAAATCACGTCAATCTATTTGTCATTGTCATCGATTTGAACACCTTAAACACGTTCTCTGTCAAGGTTAATTAGATTTTCATCATTCAGCTCTGTAACATGTGATTCAAACAGGTCCTGTAATCATTACTTTTCTTCAATTTCTTTTAAATCGAAGCCAATCTTAGTTACGTCATTGATAATACGGTTTGGAGCGTAATAATTGGATTTTTGGTACGAAATTATAAACCGCAATAAATCGAAAATCAGAATATTTGAGGTTTTCCTGTACTTTATTAGCATTATTATTACTATTATTATTATTATTATTTCAAATTTTAATCAACGAAATTATTCGATTTCCATTTCTTTTGTTTTGATGTTGTTTTTTAAAAATAAAGATTATGGCAATACAGCGTGGGATCCGTGTTAGATTTCTTGTAGTTTTTTTCCTGTTCCTTTTAATTATAATCGTAATAATAATAATAATGATAATAATTATAATCATAAATAATAATAGATCTGATAATGTTCACATGTGAAATTCTAGTTTGAGGAAAAATTTTGTAATTGTTTTTATTTTTTGTTTGTTTGTTTATTATCTTGTTCCTGTTTACATATTCTAAACATACCTAGATTTATTGATTAATTTGGTATTCGATAATGAAATTACTTTGTAATTAAAAATCAATTGATGGCTACTCGATTGCATTGAATAATAATTAACTGATTTAGAATTTTTATTAAGTTTCAAGTTTCACTACCGTTCGTTCGGTTTGATTGTTTGAAACAAAACATATGTTGTTTTTTTTTTAAAATATTAAAAATAAATAATCATTTGTATTCTTTAAATAAATCCATATCTTTATTGTAATTTAAACTATTCTGGATACTACACAGTGGCGTAGCGTGGCTTTAAAAACTGGGGGAGGGCTAAATTGAAAGTTACCCAATTTAGTCAGCTCTACAGACTTGGCGTTTCTAATACGAATATAGGAAAAACAGCAGCAGCACACCCAGAGATAATCAGAAAATACGCGGTAAGGCGTCTAAGAACTCCAACTATTGACAACACGCAGTCTTGCAATTAAACATTTCTCTAAACATCACACACTCTTCCATCCACAAAAATCTTATTTTGCTATCTTTGTCATGATCATATAGTTCAACATCAGCGGGCAGATACAGCTTATTTTCTGTTCATCTCATTCTAGCTTATGCGAAATCCCTAATAGTAGGTGGTACTGGCTTTTTCCTTTGTTAATATTAGAAGCGCCTAGTCTGTATATTGTACATTGATTGAATGGACATCAAAGCCGGGATCTGTTTTGGCCATAACAAATGGCTATCCTAATAGACCGATAGCCCAATTAAACGGAATCTACCCTATTTAAAAAGTGTCTCTTAGACACATATGGGGCGACCCAGACCCCCTATACCCTCTCGAAGCTAATCCACTGATTCTACAGTATAGAAACTCAAATTATTCCAATCGTGATAGTAAATGAATAAATAAAGTACAAGAATTTGTAATTTATCAAAGAAATGTTTCATAGAACTCGGGTCTGTTATAATAATACAGGATGATGTAGTGAGGTAGTAAATAAACGAGGAAGCTCATGACTCTCTGGGCTTTCTACTAAATGTTGAATTTGCCAAACAATCAATCTCCGTATAACACGATATGCCTACAGCACGGTTGGAGAATCGAGGAAAATCCCGCTATAACGCAACATGCCTACAAGAGTATTAAAGAAATCCCCGTATTAAAACGGATGTGATAAAAGCCTTGAAACAGTTCCACTGAAAGAAAAAATCATAAGATTTAAGAGAAAACTTTGCAAGTGCTTAGCACTACACACAAAAGTTATAGAAAAATATCGCAACCAAAAGCTAACAATCTAAAAGTACAGATTTTTGCAAAAAGTAGAGCATATAACTCAAAATTACTGTTGAAGAAAGCTCGTGATCATAAATCGGTGACAACGGCCGATTGAAATATGAGCTAACCATATGTTTAGCGAGGCTAAAGGCCCAAAATAACAACTTATTGTTTACTTTCATACACAGAAAAGACAGATTTGTGAAGGAGTGCCAGAAGGCCTCCTTGCTGGAGACCTGGGACGTAGGACGCAAGGTACAATTACACTTTCCAGTTTTCTTGTTCAAATCGGCTTGTACCAAATAAAACTTGAGAATGTAAACACATCTTCAAGTATTTTCTATCAATTTGGACAATTTATCATATTGTGAACCAAGTAAAAACTCGTGATACTTGTCACACTTGCTGGAATTCTTGTACAAACATCACAAATGCTTCTTCAATAATTTGAGAAAGTGTTCATACATATGCCACGAATTACTAACTAACAATCAAGTAACTTGACAAATTATTCAAGTGATTACAAGTCTCTTGAGTGTGTGTTTCCATGATCAAGTTTGACTTGGTACAAGAAAAACTGGATTTTATAATCGTACCCTATGGAATCCAACTGGATGATAACGGAATAATCAGTCTTGATTATAATGGAAAATTTTCCGTACACTATAGTACACCTGGAACAATTATTTGAATACTTGAACGTTTATTGTTTATTTAACACGTAAAAACTACTATTATCTACTTATCAGCAATATATTTTTATTTAAATTATAACAACCTTCATGAACGTTTTGCTAACATAACAAAAAAAAAAATTTTTAATACTTTAATCCTTGCTTGTGATATTCAACCTTTGAGTATTTCCTTTATTGCGCAAATATACGTAAAAATACTATAATTTCTAGTAATATAAGAAAAATTCTACATTTTCACTTTAAATATTTCGATCGATATTAATAATTAAATTAATAAATAAATATGAAAATTTCTCTTTAATAACAACCAATTTCCGATCAATTCATGCTCATTTAATACAAAATTATTTTATGAGAACAATAATAATAATAAAAAAAAGTGCATTTATAATAGTTTACTTTTAAAAATTGAGAAAAATTGTTGAAGAGAAAGCAGACATATTTCTCAAATTAAATAAATTATGTAATTGTGTACCGGTAATTAATCGAATTTGTTTATAATTTTAACAAATCTCCACACATTCACACTTTCTAATAGATATAAATACATAGAAATTAACTATATGGTAGATAATTGATTTAATTTTATTATAAACAATCGTTTATTATTATTGTTATGATTTGAATTATTTTGGGTTGGTACACAAAGGTGTAGGATGTGAAAGAAAGATTGACGACGATCGACAAGGCCATGAACGTTCATTCACCTAACACTATTAAGAAGCAAATCGTTATTATCGTTTAAAATGAACAAAAAAACAAATAATAATAACAACAATTGAAAGATTTAATAAAAGGAGAATTTTGCACTCAACAGTTGGCCATTTATAAATGAACGTCATCAATATTTCAAACGTTAACTAATTAATTTATGGGTTTTTTTTGTATTTCTAAGATGTACATGAATCATGGGGAAAATTGAAAAAAAAATACCAAAAAATGTACTCACAACTAAGAAAAATCTTTGAATTTCTAATAGAGAACGTCATTGAAGATACTTGGTTTCATATTATTGGATTTTTTCTATTTAAGGCCCCCATACACGCTCCAAAAATCCTTAGAGGAAAACTGACCTTCGGTATATCCGGAACATGGGTGGTTGCAAACTGTGCAGTTTTGGTGGGCATAAACAGTATACTACCTCTTCCCATTATCCGACTTCGATCTCAGAGTATACCCGGACCGTGTATGACTGATGGGTCCTGTGGGCTAGCTAAGACCCAGAGAAGGCAAGAGATCTGTGCGTGTGAATGCAGCAGGAGAATCCTCCACTGGAGACACTGTCCAGGAATTCAACAGGCAACGAAGTTTATTGACTATTTGCCTCAGAATGCTAAAAAGCTTCTTGACCTAAGTAGGAACGAACTGGTAACGGGGCTTTTAACTGGGTACTCCCCAGTGAGATACCATCTTAAAAATCTCGGCAAATCAGACAGTGAGAGATGTAGATTGTGTGGATCGAGCACATGCGATGCCTTGGCTAATAGGACTCACCCACCTAGGCAGTGTGACTCTATCTTTTCTGGGATATCAATAGATGTAGGGTTAAGAACAATAGATCATCTGTGGTCGCAGGTCAGGAAGGCTTAAGAGGCCAAACGACCCCCATAATCTAATCCCGAAGACTAGAACTGCAGAGTTTTTCTTCAAACGATTTACGGAGCGTGTATAGCGGCCTTTGGTAGATGGATATGAAGCTGAATCGGGACTTAATCTACTTAACGTGAAACAAAGTCGACTGGTACTAAATAGACGGACTATACAATACAAATAATATTTTTTTACAATTTTATATACTTGAAAAAATATATAAAAACGTTTATGGAGGAACCGTGATAAAATTAACGAAAAAAGAAAAATTAAAAAACCTGTATGTGTTTAATGGTCATGGTAATAACAAAACCGCACTATATTTTATTTATTTTTCTTCTCAAAAAATAAAATAAAATGAAAAATCAAACCACTACAATTATTTTTTATAACATTCACGTGTGAATAAATCCAAACCGTTAACAAATACTATAAAATCAACGATTTCTTCCAATAAATATGTTGATGTTTACTTTTTCAAATTAATTGTTGTTAGTTTTAATAACAATGTAAATCGTTTATCAAAACATAACTGTAAATTAATTGAATTTCTACATCAAACATATAGATTTTCTAAAAACAAAATCACATAGATATGGTACACTGGAAAAAAAAAGCTTTCTTTTTTTCTCCTGTTTATTTATGTATTTATTCTATTTATTTATTGAATTATTGAAATACAATTATTATATGCTCGATTAACTGAAAAATATCAACAATTTCATGCATAAATTTATAAGTTTTTAATGTTATAAATTCATTTGATTGACATGGATTTTATGATAATAATAATCATGAAAAGAAAAAAAAATACGGCATTACAAAAAGGAAATCTAAAGAAGAACTAGGTTAGAAATGGATTTATGTATTTCTTTAACAGTTTTAAATAGTAATGTTGTTGATAGATGTAATTTTACAATAAAAAATAAATAAATCATAAACAGAACCGTTAGTATTCTTTAAATAAGTCTACATCTCACTCCTGTTTCATATTTTTATTCAAATCCTCATCTAGATAATAAATATACACGGCGGTATTCTTGAAAAGTCGCTATCTCGATCTTAATCTCCACTATCGCGCCTCCAACTCTACCGAGGAATTACGACTTATAAATGTTGTAGGAATACAGCAACAACAAATAATCGTTTAAAAGTTTAATTCAACTGCCAAGACTCGAACTCGGAATCTCGCGCTTGCCGGCAAACATGTTCCCACGAACGAGCCATTTAACGTTGCAGTTCCGTTATGATTGAACGAAGAAACTGTTTAAGAATTTCTTGATAGTAAAACTACCCTTGTAATGATGGAAAAATATGGATCACTAGAGCCGAAATTCGCAGTTATTTACATGAAAAACGAATTGAAAGGATGTGGAGAAACTGTCGTAGTTGAAATAGCCATCCTTCTGATAAATAATTAAACGTCAGCGCCTTTTTTTTTGTTAATTCGAGAAAAAAAGGCATAAATCCGCACAGTCAGCATCATTCACTTTCAATTTCAATTGTTTTCTAATAAACACAATCCTGTCGTGTCACTGGTCTCTACTTATTCATCAATCAGACTGTCAATTAGTTTTGTTGTAAATAACGGAGCGGCAGCGTTCATTGAAACAGTCTGTAATGTGAACATTAAAAGCATTATTTTATTTGAAAATTTATCGAAAAACCAACTGTTTTTCATTATTATCTCCAAAAATACCGTTGGTCGACTGTACACAATAGTTGTTGAATCAAATCAAATGTCTGCAAAACCCTCAACGATATTATTGGTCAACTGTAGCAGCATTTCCAAATTTTCTTACCACCTTGATGAAACAAGGATTAACAGGATTAGAAAGGAATCTAGTTGGCCAATAACAGTTGATAACTAAGGCACCGTTATTGACGTATAAACCAATATCTACACACTTCTTGGTGAAATAACTTTGAGCATTAACTCAGTTGCCTATGTCTAATCTAGGACTAGATCGAGATGAAGGTTAAAACTTGTTCAGAATAGATTGCAAGTGAATTTAAATAGGAACGTGCTGTAAACTTTAGACAGGTGTCTAAATTATTCTTAATTGTAGTATTACTCATATTACAATATAATTTCAAAGAAATAGTAACCATTAATTATAAAAGGTGATAATTCAACTTTCATATTGAAGATGAATCAAACATATTGAACTCTATTGATTCACATACAAGAGAAATTGATGTTTTACTAGCAACTTTCATTTTAAAACAACAACGGTTTCTGTTTTTTATTTTATTTTATTTTATTTTATGTTGTTGTTGTTATGAGTAGTAGAAAAAGGTTTATCAAATTAGCAACAATTTAGTATGTTTATATTTGTCACAGGTTGTTATGATTAAATTATTGATTTGTGTGTGTGTGTGTGTGTAGGAAAAGGTGAAATTGTTTTCAAGGTACAAGGACGAAACGTTTTCAATTTGTTGTTATTGACTAGGCCAAACTGATGATTACATAATAATAACCGCAATATATGTTATAACAATAAATATATTGTGAAAAAGGCATGAATTTATTTCAAGTTGTTATTGCAAATTAAACCTACAACCTCAATAACTATAAATAAAACAAGATTTATAATGATATTCAGGACATCAACACTATCATTATCCTTTTAAAAATGTCTCCTTTCATATTTCATAAATGATTATTATTTTTTGTTTAAATTAAAAACAATCAACAATTGTATTGTCGTTGATTGAATAATGAACATATTCGGGAACGTACTTGTAATAATAAACAAACAATACAAACAATAAATAAATAAATAAACGAACAAATAGGAAAGTGATTAATTGATTGTGGATCTCTAAACGTTATCAAAGTAAAAAACAATCACCGGTTATTGTTAATTGTTTCAACATTTTTAAAAAATTTATTATTACAACTGCCTCTCTCTCTCTCGGTGTATTTGTGGATCCGCAAAAAGAGGAAAATCGTTATAAAGAAAAATTTCTCTCGATATAATTATCCGAAACCGACCGGCCGTATTTCCTGCATCATTTTTTCTTCCGAAAACAAAAAAAAACAATAATAATAATCGGGAAAGTATTACAAAACGTTGAAATTAGTGGTAACCGACAACAAAAAAAAACCGTTAACAAAATATTAGAAAAACGCCAAATGAAAATTACACCACTACATACCTGGATAATTTTTTTTTTGCAAATTTCAGCAATAATTTGATAGTAAATAGCGATAAATTGTCACAAAAATCTTATCAACAACACAATTTCATTCATACTGTTGATTCTAACATCGGAATTACACGTTTATTGTTTGAATTACTGTTGTAGAACACCTGGTGAGAGCTTTCGTGTATGTTTGGTTGCCTAATCGTCGACACCTGAAAGCTTTTAAATTGTAGTTTTTTTTTTAAAGAAAACTCTTAAAACATATGTATTTATTGAAACATTTTCTCTAATACTATCACTTTTGTAGTAGATTTCACCTTGATCGGATTTATTTCTTTTTTTTTTCGCTTAAATTATACAGATCGTTTATTTATTCTTAACTGATTGTTACCTTGTGCTGGATTTCGATTGGAATCAATGCGATTAAATCTAGTAATTTTTCATAAATTTAATTACCGATTTTTCTACATTTGATTAGAATTTATTAGATTAGAACGACCTTATACTTGACTTTGATTTTTGTTTCATTTTCTCCAATAGTTTTCTAGATCTTCTCAATTCTTTAATTGACAACATAGAAATTCTTGAATGGTATATAATAGTGATGATAATGATAATAATAATAGCAGATCGTGAATGTATTATTTTTGAAATTATAGTCACGATTGGGTGTGGTTTTTGATTTGATGGTAAATTAAATAGAAATTATCGTGAAATTTTTCGTACAAATTCGAGTTAATTAACAAAAAACAAAAATGTCTTATTTCTGAAGCAACAATTCACACAATTGTTGCAAATTGTAATCATAATAAATAATAGAAACATAAGGCAGTAATTAAGACGATAATTATAGGCAATCTTGAAGGAAACGACCGATAATTATAAACACAATAACTGTATTGAATATTTGTTGTTCAAAAAAAAAGGAAGAAAAACAAAGGCAATTGTAATTAAAAGTAACAGTTTGTAAAAATACGAATTATACCGTTTTGTATATGTGTAATACAGGAGGAAATTCCGTTACAATGAATACCAGATACAATTTTAACAAAAAAAAATTTTTGACGCAACCACCGGGATTCGAACCCGGTACTTCATGCTTGTCGACAATCGTGTTACCAACACACACTCTTAACACTACTAATCGATTTAGTTGCACTTCGATATAAATAGCCACTTTTATTACAGTCGACCAGTAAATGCTTAAAATAAGTGATTGATTATTGGAATTTCACCTTTAGATGAAATATCAAAACTTTCTATCTACGTAATTAAAGTTTCCCTAATTTAGAATTTGCGACAGAATTACCATTTTTGAATTCTAACTTTTCAAATTCTAATTGGCAACATTTATAGACATTCTATGAGTGTGCAATTTCAAATCTGGTAAAGTTTAATACCATACAAAGAATATACAGGGTTGGTGGCTCAAGTGTCGCACTGATTCGAGATCGAACATTTTGTAAAGAAGGGACAGAAATAAAAGTTTTAAGAACGTATACGGTGACACCTCAGTAGTACTTTGGGGCAGTCAATAAGCCAGTACACGTTCTTAAAACTTTTATTTCTGTCCCTTTTCTACACATGCAGATCTCGAATCGGTGCGACACTTGAGCCACCAACCCTGTATAACTTTTTCAATATAACACACGATAACATGTGATAACACGCCGACATTTTGTTTGAATACAGTGACTACAGGTGGAAACAGCCATCTCCAAGGATCTGCTTACGACAACAAAGAATTATATAGATTTATAAGGCTGGTCGTACACGGAGAGACTTGTTTATGACGAACTGTTCAGTAATAACTGTAGTCACAAAATAGTCCGCTACTCAAATCTCGTACACAGTTGTTCGTTCTACAGGATGAGCAAAGAAAGCGATCTTCAATTTGTAAATATTGTTAGCCCAAGAATGACATTAATGTCCATGCTACTTCTGTAATATCCCTTCTGGAGTACTCGAATAATTTGAAAATGCATTCATGTTTGTTGATTAAAAATTAAAAAAAGCATCCAATCAGTTTTACAGGCGACTGAATAAGTTTCAAGTTCCTTGGCAACTGACACTGCCAGTCTCCAGGCTACTGGTCGCGGACTAGTTCGCTCATGTACTAGATCCCTCTCTAGTGCAGCGACTAAACAGAGATTTCAAAGTGATTCAAGTTTCTAACAAGTCATAAACGAATCTCTTCGTGTACGAAGGACTTAATATTTGATGATCGATAAACAGGATGTCTCACGTGAAGATGAAACTTTAGAAGAATTTTAACAATGGCAAAATCTAAGGAACCTGTTGCTCTAAAAGAGGCTCCTATAGCTCTTTAACAAATCAGACTGGTATTTTTTTTCTAATTTCTAAAGGAGTTACAAGGGCTTTTTTATCGAAACAAGTCATTTAGACCTTGTCTTTTCTAGTTAAATGCATAAATAAGGCATTGATTCAGACGTACATTTTAATGTGAAACATTCTGTATAATTATAATTATGATGGTGTTGGAATGAAATAATTAGGGGATGACTTCATCCATTATTAGGGAGAGATCTCGAAAAATTTTCGACTATCCACCTCCGGGGGTCGAGCGCGGGCCTCCTCTGCTTTCGCGGCTTGAGGTGCGCGAAGACCTCTACACCACGGAGGCGTCTACTTATCATTCGAGATCTCTCTATTTATTACTAGCCTACACAACGGGTGAATCTTCGGCGTTATACCGTAACTCGGTGATCCCAACAGAGTGAAGGTCGCGTCTTACAATTTTTTGTCGAAAATTGTTCGAGATCTCTTCCTAATGATGGATAAAGTCATCCCCTAATTATTTCATTCTGTATAATTGTTTTTTTTTTTACATTCGCTCATTAAAATGATCTTTGGTCTATTTTTCTTTAAATAGCAAGTCATGAATGTTGAAAAAGTCAATATCTTGCCACAGCTCTTCTACATTTTTAAAGTGCAGTTTATCCTCCCTTGTTTTAAATCATAATTATATTCCGTGTGAATGCAAGACTTATTTTGCCAAAAGAAATTCAATATGTATAGTGAAGCAAAAACAGTCTTATATTCAAGGAATTTAGGACAATTTAAAAGAAAGTCGACCTTAAATCAAGATTCAGAGAGGAAAGATGAACCAGGATTAAGGGAACAAGCTGTATATGAAGTCTTTCATTTAAAGTAGGGTCCACACCGGGCGCGCAGAACTGCGCCAATCCGCGCAATGCTGTGTAATTTCGAACATGCGTCAACGCGATCCATCTCATCTCATGTCAATACATGTTTGTGTGCGCTGTTTTTGGACAGCATTTTAGTTTTCACCGTACTATCCGGTTTGTATTCACTCTACTAATTATTTCCTTGCTACTGTTGTTTTATGGTTGAGGACGAGCCGTCCCATCACAAACACCTCCCTCTCTTCCTACTTCTCGGTTTCGAACATTTTCATGTAGCGACGAACAGAACACTGCACGGCGCAGTTCTACGCGCCCAGTGTGCACCTTTCTTAAGGCTGCAGTTCCCGTGTTTATTAACAAAACTCGAAAAAAAATAACAATAATTGAGAGTACAACTGTGTAGGAATGTTTTGACAGTAAAAGTGTCGATGTAAGTAGGGTGATGGGGAACAATAAGTTTATTTAATTCGGGCAGGGCCGGACCTGGAAAACTTGGCACCCGGAGCAAGATATAACTTAGCACCTTCATATCCCGAATTTGGTTTTTTATTCAAAATGGAAAAATACTGCTTTCAGTTTTCAGACTGTCTATTATTAGGACAACTACTGCTGTATACGAGCCTTTTTTATCAAATTTGCAACGTCTCGGGTTGAATTCGCCACTGTTTGAATACAATAAAAAGAAATTTGTATATTTACAATGCAATTTTATCCTTGCAACCATATCCTGTAGAATCAGCAACATGGTAGCTCCTCTTCTTCCGTTTCTTCAAACATAAAACATTTGTCGACAACATTTTTATTCACTCTTTCTCTCTTTGTCTATCTCACTCCCCTTCTAATAATTACACTATTTTTTTTTTTTAATTTATTTAAATTGGTATATTAAAGTAACAAATCTTGATATTAATAATGTCACAAACATTGCACACTCTTAATGATTTCTGCTTCTAATTGCACTTAACTACCATTAATTAAACTATTTATTATGATTGCTTTACTTTAGTAATTTGTCGTCTTATAACCTGAAATAAACCAAATTTACTTAATTAATTATTACAGTTACTTTATAATAATAATGCTAATAATAATAATAACAATAACGTTACTAAACGTATGTGTATTATTATTATTGTTAAACTGTCACAACATAGATTGAAACTGAATAGTCTTTTGTTATTTCTTATTAATAATAGGTAATTCTACCTGTTTAATTATGATTATATTTGATGAAGCAATATTTCTTTGATTTTAACTCTTTAATATTAACTTAAGCAAGGTGATTGGAATTAGTATAGTGGAACACATCACGTTCTGACATTCAACGAGACGAAACGGCCTTACATATCCCAATACATATATTTATCTCGCAAATATACAACTATTAAATAATAACAAACAACAACAACAACAATAACATAAAACAATACAGGTTGCAAAATTATTATTATGAATGACAGAGATATAAATTTTATTTATTATAGAAAGAAAAATAATAATAACAGCTGTTTGAATTAGGTATTTGAAAGTTTGGTAATTAACTGCAACTATGATTGCAAAATAATTATAAATAATTTAGGTAATTTCTTTTTAACAGTTGAGATTAGATAATTAATGAGTCATAATTATTACTTTATACAGAAAAAAAAGCACAGTGTTTATAATTGGATATAGTTGGATGATTAGACAGACTGTATTTATTTAGAAAAAACCTAAATTAAGACAATAGCAAATATACAGTTGTGCCCAAATTTTTTCAAACATTGTTCAATTAACATGATTACAGGTAAATAATAATAATTAGTCTATAGTGAAAGTTAATTTTAAAGTTCTGATTTTTTATTTTGTATGCAAATTGTGATCGTGGAACGTTTATGGGAAATTGTCTGTAGAATATTTTTATTGTTTTAAATAATTGTTTCCTCAATTTCAATTAGAGGTGAAATTTTTTTCCATTATCCTTGTTGTTGTTGTTGTTATTATTATTATTAGCAATTTTCTTGTTTATAAAAATTTATTAATAAACAAACAGGTAAACAATAGTGTGTTATTATTGAAATTGGGTGGTAATTAACTGAATATAATTATTTCATGGCCAATTTTATTATATTTTTGGGTATTATTATAATTTTTGACAAAAATAATCGTAATTATAGACGGAAAAAAACGGTATAATGGCATTAATTATGATTTTAGAAGTCGTCCTAAAACAAAAGTCCAATGTACGGCCGGCACACCAATACAGCAATTACAAGTACTGACAGGGTCGGTTTAGTGCTTCCACCAATTTAAATACCAAGGATTTGAACAAATAAATTGTAAAATTTTGAATTTTTCTGACAAACTGAAAAGAAGGAGCTCTATTCTTGACTTGACCCTTATTACAATCTACAAAGGCCCAATCATACCTTGCTGCCAAACGATAAAACCAAACAAAAAGTTCTAACGCATAAGATGTAAACCAGCAAGCGATGACAAAATTGTTGAACAAATTATAGACAACAGAAGTATAATAACAGCAGGAGCGGATTTGGTTGTGATGCCACCCTAGGTCCGCTCTGATGTGCCGTCCTTTTTATAATGTTAAGAAATATATACGGGTTGAGACATTTCATCTAGGAACGTACGAAAAACTACAAGAAAGTAGCTCGTAGAGTATTTGTAAGATTACCTACCCTTATAACTGCCCTATTACCTGTAGTTTCTTCTATGTTCCTAGATGAAATGTGTTAAACTGTATACAGGTTGAGACATTTCATCTAGGAACATAGGACAGCCTTGTGAGTGGGTCATTTTACAAAGATTCTACCAACCATCTCTTTTCAGACTCAGACGAAGGTTATAAGACTGTTTTCTATTAGCTTTTTCTATATTGCTAGATGAACTGTCTCAAACTGTATAACATTTCTTATAAACATTTCTGAGTAGTAACAGTGAAAGAAAATGCAATCAAAATTGTTCTCAGAATCGACAGAAAACTCATTCAATTTTGAATTTTTGACGTCTTCCAAATTTCTGTCACTTCTCAAATTTTGCTGCCCATCAGATTGTGCCGCCCTAGGACCGGGCCTCGCGAGCCTAGCCCTAAATCCTTCACTGAGGCCAATGATGCCAATCGAATCTCCGGTAGTATACGCGATCTGATGTGAAAAAACCAACTTATCAGCACAAAAACTAAAGTAGGGATATATCAAATCTGTATACGATTTGTATTGAGGAGCTGATCGCAACAAAGCAAACACCATCTAAGGATAACAGGGTACACACTCAAAGACAGGAGGAAAAACAAAGATATACGACAAGATTGCAACATTCCGGATTTAGGACATTGAATAATCACATACGACGAGTATAACGATCAATAAACTAATAAATCTTGGAAAGATTCTTGGATATTCACATCAAACGTAGCAACTTTATATCGGTTTGAAGAAGCAAGGAGCGAAAGATAGAAATGGAGGAAATTTTAACGCTCTCGTTGACTCCGTGTTGACGCTACAGGAGTAATCGAGAATTTTCAACCCAGATATACGGCATTAACACTTAAACAAAGCGGGCTGAGTTGATCGATTCCAATTAGATAGACTATAGCACAATTTTTCTAAATGCCTTAAAATAAAGTTGATTAAATCTGAATAGATCGAGTGTAATCAGTAGAGTAATTCAAGCAGGTAGAGATTTAATTGAATTGTTGGAAAATAAGAATAGAGTTAATCACCCCGATGTATTCCAACAATTGTTGAATTGATTGTCTATTCTGGTCTATATAATTGTTTGATTAAATTATTCAGACTATCTGTCTGTGCTCATTATTTATTTCTCTTCTTCTAGACGAAAATAAAATAAAATAAAAAAAAAAAAACAAAAAAAGGAACAGAATCAAAAGCTGTTTACCGTGGTGGAAAATTCAATTCAGATATCTTTCCCGATGAAGATCCTTAAAGATTCAACATGAGAATAATCCGATTTTTTTTCCTTTGAAGGGATCCACGTTACCTTCACAGAAATACTAAACCGATTACGTTTAAGAATAAGACGTATACACTGTTGGGAATAAATAATAGAATAACGTTTATTCATCAAAATTCCAGTGATTTCCGACTTGGGTATCGCAGGGCAAAAATGCATTTCCTGTCGACAAATTTCAACAACTTAATGATAATTACACCTGACTTTGCAATTTCTTATTAATAATTCTCTATACGTTTATATGTCAAAGATACCTGTAATTACATTAGGAAAGAAAGAATATATTTAATTCTATATACAATAGAGAAGCTATAATAAGTTGTATTGAAATCAATTAAAGTCAATTTTATTGGAAAATTTGTGTACAATTCATTGTTATTGAATTTCATGCAAATTCAATTAAATGGAAAAACAAGTTTCTAAAACATTGCAATTTCCTTTTTATTGTGTCTATTTTGCAATTTTCTTCAATCAATTTCACAGATAATTCGTAAAGGGATTTGTTGATTTTGTTGTAAAATGAAAATAAATGAAGAAGCCCCACGGCAGCACCCCGACAAGGTGGGGCCAACCTTGTTATGTAAGCCAGAGTCGCGTCAGGTTTATGTGTTTGAAAAATTTTACAGTTATATCTAGGAAGATATTCGTCTCATATCTCTCTGGTACATACCACAGCTTTCATTTCTTCTGGATTCCAAAATCTGTGCTACTTTACAGAAAAAACTATCTAAATTACATAATTTAGAGGTTTTTTTTATCAATTTAGCAACAATTAGACGCGTGGTAACGGGGAGGAGGGATTTTGTCCAATTTCGTTTCGAAAAAGATTAGATATTCAAGACAAGAACGAACATTTGATGATAAATAATTAAATAGAATGACTTCCTGAATAATAGGCTTTTCTATTATTATTATTATATTATAAATATAGATACACTTCCGGTCTTTTCTATGATTTTGCCATTCTATTCATGATTCCTTTTCAATACAAAATCATTGAAACGTATTGAAAGAAATACAAAAAAAAATGTGGAAAACCTAAAATTCTCGCGTTCCCATTCTTAATATTTTTTAAATTATCATTTTTTTTTTTTTGTTATTAAATTATTTATATGCACGTATATAACTGTATTAACACGGACTTTTGTAGCGGTATTACAATCAATACCTATTTAGAACAAACCAACAACTTACCTGTTTGTTCAAAAATTTTCCGTTTAATTTGCGATGAATTTTCGTCAAACGATTCACACTTTTCATTTTATTACATTTTATTTAATTTACAGTTTTTGTGGTTCTTTTATAATATAAAAATGTTGATTTAATACACACGAAAACAGCTGAGTATAGCGGCAAATTAAGCCAACAACCGGCTTAAGTAAGAACGGACTGGTTCATAGTCGCGAAAGAAACTGAATGATTGTAGTTTATAAAAGAGAGTGCGTGTTTCTCGTATATCTATATCTGAAGAAGGTTGTTTGTTTCTAAAGACCATTGGCTTTTGGATTTCAAAACAAACTATTAGTTTTCTCATAATAATAATAATAATTTTAATTATTATCTGAATCGTAAGAGTGGAAAATTAAGCGAATTAAAATCATAAAATATGTTGAAAAATTCGACAGGAACTAGATAATGTTTTTCTTTTATTTTTCAAAAATTCTTTAATAATTGTGGCTTTGAAGAATGCGGCAAATTCTTACGCACTTACCACACGCTATAAACCGTTAAAGAAGCCTTACTGTAATTTATCAAGCTAATAGGACTTTATGGAAAGCACTTACAATTAGATCATACATAATTTATCCTAAGTATTTGTATAACTATCACAGAAAGTGTATGCTATACAGACATACTTTTCGTACACGTTATATGTACTGGAGCAATCATTCGAGGTGCGTGTACTACTTGTGTAATACTTGTTCAAATCTTGCCCAAATAACCAAATTCTTCCTCAAGAAGCTCAAATGATGACTTCTTGTTCAATGTCTTGGTTCAAGAAATTGCTTCAAGTTTCGTCCCTTCTAGCACTCATTGAAAAGCATGAAGTAACTTATCAAGAATTCATTTAATTTGAGAAGTCAGTATTGTCCAAAAACTTGACAATTTATCCAATTTCTTACAAATAGCTTGTAAGTGTGTATTAATATTAATGTTGTATTAAAAAAGTCCTTGTTTGTTCTTACTCGAACATAAATAATAGCGGTACATTATTACATTGTATAACGAGTAGGAAAAGTATAGATTCCAAAACGATGGTAGTATATTGACAGAAGATTCAGTTGGGGGTAAATAACTGGAACAGTGGCGTAACAGGCATGAGACGGCGGTAGCTCATTGGGACCATTACACAAAAAAAATGTATGGTGATTATAGTGAAACCTTAGATTTGTATTTGCTTCTTCTGAGCCCCAAAGCTTCATATATTTTGTACACTAAAGTTATCGTCCCGGATTATCACAAAGTCGGTCAGGCCACATTAGTTTTATCGTGCTAGAAAAGTGAATCTTCGTCGTTTATTGTTACAGCTAGATCTACGTCACAAAACTTCCTGTGTTTAGTGCGCCAACTTTCCACAAAGCGTAGCAGTTACATTAGCGTTATCGTGCTAGAATAGCGAATATTCGTCGTCTATTGCTACGGCTAGATCTGCGTCACAGAACTTCGTATGTTTAGGGCGCTAACTTTCCAGAAAGCATGGCAGCCACATTAGTGTTATCCTGCTATAGAAAAGCGAATATTCGTGGTTTAATGCTACGGCTATATCTGCGTCATAATGCTTCATATGTTCAGCTTGCTAAAGTGATCGTGCTAACTTTTAAGCAAGCGTTATCGTACTAGAAAAGCGAAAATTTATAACATGTCTGTTCTCAACAAAAGTACCAAAAATATATGTTGAAAAATTCAGGCCTCCATTCCGGGAGGATTCCACATGGTAACTGTACGTATAACTAACTATTATCTAATAACAACATGCAGAGAACTAACTTTATTGTACGCTGGAGTTAAGAGACCAATTTTCGTTCTTGTTCGAACACATATTATGTAACGAATAGTCTAATTTACATTTTTCTTACTCGGAGTAGGAAAAATGTAAATTCCAGAACAACAATATAGTAGCTGCTGTATGTTAGTAAATTAAGTGGGAGATAAATATCTAGAACAGTGGCGTAGCTACCTTGAGACACGGAGACAATTGGCCTCCGGTCCCAAATAAGTAGAACTCACACCATGCAAATACTACAGTTAAAGAATTCAACGGACTCGTTTCAAGAAGTCTAATAATATTGGCACTCTCACTTCAAACTTCTGCTTTTGAGTGTTCAATTTGATTTTGTTGATTCGATTTTAATTTATTCTTATCATAATTACTATTATTTCCTTGATAAATTCAAAAATTCAAATATTTAACCTTAATCTGTTATAAAACTTACTTTATTAACTTGATTATGGCTTCCCTCTGCATGTATTACGTTTATTACTATAATTCCCAATTTCTATTAAATTTTCCCGTTGTAATTTATAATTTAAAATTGTATGTTTTCATCTGTTCGTCAAACTTATCTCACGCTATATATATTTGATCCGTTCTAATGGAATATAAGAAATTCTACAGTCTGTTCTGAAAATATTTGAAATAGTAACAGCGCATGATCAATTTGTGGGGGAGGATCACCTAACGTTGAAATATTGCGCTAAATTCGAATATTTAACTAGTTTATCTACGATTGTTACGATAAATAATAAGTAATTAGAAGATGATGATATAATAATAATAATAATAATGGAGGTTAATTCTATTGTTCTCACGATCAGTCAACAGAATAAAAATTTATACAAAACACTGTTATTATCCACATTTTATAAAATTAATTAATCCTGAAATTGTTGTAAATTTGCAACTATTTCTAATTGTATTGTTGATGAAAACCATAAACGACCTTGCGTTCTATTTATGGTATTTTTTTCTTTACCTCTCTAACTGTAATCATATACAAACAACAACAACAAAAATTAGCTAACAGTTCAAAGTTCCTTGTAGTTGTTACAATTACTGCCATTTTTCATTATAACAACAAACCTTCTTATTCTTGTTTTTGACGGTAAGAAGCTTATGTACGGGTAGCTTTTCCATTTACAAGCACACCATTAAATAAACGAAAGAAAGAAACGAAAATTATTATACTCAATCTCTATTTACTAAACCAGTTTAATACCAGACCGAACGGAATGTAACAACAACAGCAACAACAACAACTTCTATCTTTCATGGATTTAATAACATTTTTCTTTCAACAACAACAAAATAGTAACAAAACACTAACAATCTTGGGAATTATTAAAGGAAACTGATTTTCCTCTCTGGAAAGCGACAACTTAACAATAGAAAAGCTGTGATAGTTTTCGAAATTGTTTAGAAAGTGGTAAATTGTTGGGAATTTAAAAAATTCAAAATACTTAATGGATGTGTTAATATTCAATTAATACTGGAACTAATTGGACTTTCTTCACTTTTATCATCAGTAATTTGTTGTAATTTCATAGTTAAATTAACAACACTATAGCTAAACTGTATTGGTATTCTGTAACGCTATCATTATCTCCATCTCGGATTACTCAACTACTCGCTTAGTCAAACTGTCAACATGGAATTAAGCTATTATTAGATAATAATTTAGTATTTTGATAGAATCGGTCGCTCTCGCATCAATGGCACCCGTGTACTTAGCGCGCTTAGCCCATAGGGTTAAGCGGGACCTGGTTATGTTTGATTTTAATCAAATACTAAAGTTTTTTTTTTCTTCTTCTAAAGAAATAAAGACCTAGTTTTACGTTTTGATGATTTGATTCCGTTAAATTGAACGAAACATGTAATTTGAAATATAACTGGATTAATGATACTTCTGACCTACACATTTTTATTATTATTATTACAGTTGTAGTCTCTCATTCATTAAAAATTGAGTCTTAAATTAATTAAATCGTTATATTATTTCTCTCATGCAATATAAATGAAATAAAGTGCTATTTCTATATATCTATTTTATTGTTGTTTTCAAGCTTTAACACAATTTAATTTACAAATACAATCCGTTACTGAAAAGATAATATAATAAGAGCTACGTCGTTCAGGTTCTAAAATTCTTGTACGTAATTTAATATCAGTATTTGATGGTATCATCTTTGCTATATCTTTAAAAATATCATCACCTTCATCTATTTCAATTTTACGTTCTTTATCTTTAAAATTATATGTGACGATATATAAACATTGGCCATCTGTATCGACGCATAATTGACAACTGGTCACTTGTAAATATTCCGGTGATAAATTTTGAAATGTTGTTCTTGATTGTTCTAAACGTCCAGATTTCTCATATGTTGCACATGTTACTGTGTAGGCTAAAAATTAAAGTGAAAAAAAACCCAAAATAAGCACATGTTTTTATTGAGGTTATCGGGTATAACTGTAACAATCAAGCTAAGACAGTACGTTAGTTTCGTCATAGCCGATTGTTAAAATTTATGAAAAAATTAAATACAAGAAAAACTTACCACTTCTTGGATTAGTTGGGAAAACTTCAATTTCCAAGCCTTTTAATAAATCGTGAAATTTCGGTCGTGTTAATTTCTTTGAAAAACTTGCCATTTTATAATAATATAACGGTTAAGGTGGTTGTTCGTCTTAGCGCCACCTTTTTAGATTTCAAAAACCACAGTAAGGTGAAAGTAGGGTTGCAAGTTGCAAAAGTGCTTCGAGTTGCGCGATTTGAATCATTCTTAGAGGGTCTAAAGATGTATGCATGGTGGTGTACATCCAACGCACCCCAATGCTCTACCTATAATATAGTCGGTCTGTTTTTATTGAGTCGACTCAGTTTCAACCACCTAATATATTAATTTCAAGCTAACCTAACCAACTCTAAGTTGACCAACCAAATTAACAGTCAATTAAATAACAGAGATAACAAAGTATGGCTTCATTATCTATAATAGTCTGAAAAACTTTAACACAACCGTCCGGACTTGAACTTGACTCCTACTTGTCAAGAAGATGTGCTCCCAATTAGACTATCGAGGAGCCTGCTTATCTTCAAGCTGCAGAGCTACTAGATATAGAGTGTGGTCAATTCCACTAATTAGGCAATTGTTAATGAAATATACTAAATGCAAAAGAATCCTCACACCCTGCCCGATCTAATAGGGCGTTGGGTCACTTCTGTTTTTGAAACATTCATTGACACGTCTAGGCATAGATCTAAGGAGTCGATTTTAGCTTACACTTAACACATAAAGTCATTTATCCCAAACACGATTAATTGGTGAAAGCTCGGGACATCTAGATGGATATGGCAACAAAACCACTATTGACACTTTCGAAAAAATTGAAGTCTCTCTAGAAACATATAGACGAACGTTGACTTGCTTGAAACCGAACTCGGGTTAGCTTCTTATGTAGGGAAGAAGATGTTCTGATAAAAACTAATGGAGATCTGGCAACGATCGAAATAGGGTCCCATACAATAACTCCAGCGACCATCGTTCATGGCCAAATAAAATTGGGATTCATCACTAAACACGGCAGTATTCCATTCTGCATTCCAATAAAGACGTTTTCTGTACCATGTTAGTCTTTAGCGTCTATGGTCAGGTCTCAAGGATAAAACCTACTATGGACAATAAAATCCAAACGACCTTAGGCGGTAGTACACTGATTGCATGTTTGCGGGTCTACTAATATCACCAAACCAGTCATTAAACAAAAATATATCTCGTAGAGCTAACAGACGAAGACGAAGGTCTTGGCGCTCGATGGTAGCACTTGGTCGTCCAGATCCTCTGCCCTATCATGCTTGCCAGCATTCCATCACTGTAGAGACCGCTGGATTGACACGAGTTCACTTAATTTTGGATACTGAACGCGTGTTCGAACCCTAGGCGTGCTTTAAGCAAAAGTGAGGCAAATAATGCAGAAAATTGTCAAAGATTTCAAGAGAAGATTAACTTGTGCAAAAAAATTTATTCAAAACTTTTCAGGCGTTCAAGACTTATTGTTGAAATAGTTATTGAGGTACCCACTGACAAGCGATCCGACAGGTTAAATCGGCTCCTCGCAGATCCGAAACTCGCCGTGTGTGAGGAACTACAGATGGGGGCGGTGTGGTTCGGTCAGCCAATCTGCATTTTCAACCTGACCAATATCCGTGACGCCAAGCCATGTTTGATAAAGTGAGAGAAAAGTTGATACAACACTAAACACCTACTGGAAGGAAAACTCTGGGAATTGGACCTAGGCCAAATGGATTCGTCGTGAATGGACACCTTTAGGTTTCCTGTGTAGGTAATTGCATAATTAATATTAAAGATAACGAAGTATACCTCTATATCACGCGTAACAGTCTGAGAATGTTCTATTAAGGCCCCGAATTTCGTGTTTATTATTTTTAAAGTCCTCTGTAGTGTAATTAGGAACATGTCTGTCGGCAAGCGGATTGTTGTAAAGGACGAAACCATACTTCCTTAGCTGTAATATTAATTAATTAATTAATTATTATGAGAAGCAAGATTTCTATTTCCAACAAAGACACCCCCAAAGTCGAGTTAAAAATTATAGTTCAGATCCATTATTATCTTATTGAATTAGGGGTGTATTTTCTAAAAGTACTCTGTTTGTGATCAACTCCTCATATATTTTTTTTTGAAAATAATGATTCAATTGTAAATGAAAAATCCTTGAAACTTATAAAGAATACAACAATAGAGAGCTTTCAGTTTTTTTTTTTATTTTCAGTAATTCTTTCTGTAAAGAAAATAAAAGTAGATAAAGCAATTGCGCGCTATCCTTTTACTTTTGTTCTAGAATTAGAAAAAAAACTTAATGACAACGACAAAAACCCATCATCATTAACCTACACAATGATTTTTGTCCTTAATTGAAACAGTCTGTGAAAGTTTTCAATACGATCACGAAAATTAACAAAAAATGTAGAAATGAATGATTAATCAATTTTGCTGTCTTTGTCATTGATACACCTACCCCTATGAATGTATGATTAGTATTGTTGGTATGACTTATGAATGAAAATGTTCTCATTAAATATAAGGGAATCTAGGAAGGGTTGAACGGATAATTTCGTCCTTTGATGGCGCCACTGTACGCCATCGATACGGTATTATCCATCTGACGTCATTACTGCAGCAGTCAACAACCTTCACCAATATCCTGAAATTATCGTTTTCAGTTACTGAAAAAAAAAACACAGCAAACAAAAGACCATCGATGTATATATTTTGATGACAGAAAAGATGAGAGGAAAAATGGATATTGTAACAATGTCGGAATTTGATCCGGACTTTATGCGATCTAACCGGATAAGAAGATTGATCATTCCTGTTTTCTTCCAGGAAAATAACAAGAATAGTGGAAACTAAAAAAGATTTTTGATACTGTTGTTCTATTTTTAAAATGATAAATGAATCTGTCAAGAGTTGTATTTGTTGTGTTTTATGAATGAAAAAGCTCTCTTCACATTGTTGGAGCTTTCGAAATAACAAGTACTGATGATCATTGGCTATTGTTAGTTCTACTTCAACACAACTGAAGTTTGTTTCGTTTTACAATTTTGAAAAATCCACCATTTGTACAACCCACTTCTAACTTGTATATTGTTCATTTTTTATTTTCGTGATTTAATTGTTGGTGTGATCATTTTAGTGGCAACGGTGGTGGTGGTGGTGGCGGCGGCAACGGCGGCGGCGCCGATCCATACGGACACAAGGTCTAGGCAGCATGGTCGATAGCGGTGGCGAGTCGCGACGAAATATGTGAAACAACCGAGATAGAAGAGACTGAGCTTTTAGTTACATATCGAAAGCTCGTCAACGAGCTTTTTTTTTCGTTAATCAAATATAACGACAACTGGACTATTATTATCAGTAATGTGCCAACAATACGATTTTTTGTGAAGTTTTATATAGTGTCTTTGGATCTGCTACCCCTTTTGCTATCACAGCAATAACAACAATACAAATCACCAATGATGTGTCTGTTTTAATCCAAAAAAAAATCATCTACTTAATGAACAAAAACTACCCCAGAATCATTGAAAAATGTAAGTTGTATTTGACGGTTATCATTCAATTTTATTTGAAACATATTCACAATGTTTTGGTAAGGTTTTGTTAAATACTCCTATATAATTAGTTAAGGGTAAATTTGAGGAAATTTATCATACCACCCTTTAAATCTAATTAACCTAAATTATATTTTGAATGGAAATTCTATTTAATATCGATCGTTTTTGGGATTATTTTCAAACAAAGCAATATTATCTTTTGTTTCCATTTAAGTGAGAAAGTTGATGATCGAAAAACACCCCTAAAAATTAATTTTGCAAATAAGGCATCCCTTTTTTGTTGTTTCTACCATTTACTCATCACCATTATTATTATTTTTATTTTTATTGTAATCGGAATGAATTCCAATAAAGAGCCCTCTGTTCGATTTTCCACCGTTTTCACTAATTTATTCAAAACAGGAAAATTGGAAAAGACAGAGATAGATGTATATAGATAGTCGAGTAGAAAATTGAAAAGACCTATTCAACAATACAGCAAAAATTTTAATAGGTCTTTTCATATTCCCCACTTATTCCACGAATACACCCCCATACTTGCAGGAATTGACTGAAATCGTGTTGTTTTATTTTCTTCGATTTCGATTTCTCTTCTATCTTTCTCCTGTTTATTTTTATATATTTTTTTTAAATATATATTCTAGTATAATTTGAATACAACCTGTAGGGATGGTGTGACGTCATTTTGAATTATCAAAGAGGGTTGAAGCGTCGCCGCACTAAGACCTAACTAGTTGCTCCATTCTATATTGTTAGTTCGTAGTCGTGATGGTAGATTGGGAATCGATGTCAAAATATGTATATTTAACCCTCCACACACAAAAAAAAAAAAACAACCGAAACAATTTCAGTTACAGTAGAATTGGGGCAAATTCCTATTTTCACCCCCAACAACAACTTAAACGTTTCTCTATCGTTCCCCTTATACACTGTTTAGGTTTCAGCTTTTACCACTTGATAAATTGAAAAGGTTTCTTTCAATTTAGCATGAAACTGGGTCCTTGGTCAATTGACCGAGAGAATCTCCGTCGTGATGGTTTAGTCCTCTTCAGTAAATTAATTCGAACGAAAAATGTCGACAGTCTACAGGAACAAACTAGACCTTCGAGGAATGATGATGGCAAACAAAAATTGACGGTAAAATTACAACGATATAAATACCACACGCTAACAGTAGGGTCGAATATTGTTTGATAGCGCAACTAAGGGGTTGGATTTTATAAATTACAATCAACAAGCGAAATTCTTGGTTGCGCTACTGCATTAATTTCAATCCCTACTGTGGTGGTATTTCAGGATTCTTTGTAATTTAATTTGTGTGTGTTTTTTGTTTTGTATAAAAGAAATGTTTAACAACACTGGATTTGACATCATTGGGTGTGGGTAGTTGTGTTGGTACGGGAATGTATTTGGTAGCTGGTATGGTGGCGAAAAATGTAGCGGGACCAGGTGTTGTGATCAGTTTTATTATCGCTGCAATTGCTAGTATTTTTTCAGGTGATCTCTATATTCATCTTATTGTACAAATAAGATAAATTGTTTTGTTTTATTATGAAATTTAGGCGCCTGTTATGCTGAATTCGGTGTACGAGTACCACATACAACCGGATCAGCTTACATGTATTCGTATGTAACTGTGGGTGAATTTATTGCCTTTGTTATTGGTTGGAATATGATATTGGAGTATTTGATAGGGACTAGTGCTTGTGCTTGTGCATTAAGTGCTTGTTTTGATGCTCTATCAAATGGTGCACTACGTGTAGCTATCGAAAATAGTATTGGAACAATATTTGGTAATCTCCGCTTATCAAAATATCTAAAATAATAATAATAATAATAATAATTTGATTATTAGGTCGTGCTCCTGATATCCTCGCTTTTATAATAACATTATTGATGATGTTATTATTAGCAGCTGGTGTAAAAAAATCACTTATATTCAATAATGTATTAAATGCCATCAATTTATCTGTATGGGTATTTGTAATGACTGCTGGACTTTTTTATGTCAATACTGATAATTGGACAAAACATGATGGATTTCTGCCGCAAGGCTGGTCAGGGGTAAATCCAATCAAACAATAATCGTTTATTCTTGTTTTAATTAAAACGAAACAACATTATTACAGGTATTTACAGGAGCAGCGACATGTTTCTATGCTTTTATCGGTTTTGATATAATTGCAACAACTGGTGAAGAGGCAGCAACACCAAAAAAATCAATTCCACTAGCGATTGTTAGCAGTTTAGTGATTATTTTGATAGCGTACGTTACATCATCCATGATGTTAACACTAATTGGTAATTTACAACGATTTTAATTAATAAAAATCGAATAAAACACGATTCATTTATGTTTTTCAGTTCCTTATAATGAAGTCGATGAAGATTCGGCTTTAGTAGAAATGTTCGGCCAAATAGGGGCTTATAAATGTAAATATATTGTAGCTGTTGGTGCTCTTGCTGGTTTGACTGTAAGCATGTTTGGTTCAATGTTTCCAATGCCAAGAGTTATATATGCTATGGCTCAAGATGGTTTAATTTTCAGGTAATCCGTTTAAATTCTTCTAATCCATTTTGATTTAATTGGATTCTTTTAGAATTTTCTCTCAAGTTTGGACTAGTACAGGTACTCCAGTTATAGCAACTTTTTGTTCAGGTTTAGCAGCAGCTATAGCTGCATTATTTATAAAATTGGAGATATTAGTTGAAATGATGTCAATCGGCACATTATTGGCATACACACTAGTTTCAACATGTGTATTAATCTTACGTTATCAACCGCATTCAACAAATTTAGTTGAATTATTACCACAAAGTTTACGAACACCATTAAAAGGATCACCAACTAAAGAAACGCTAAATCAAAGTCCTAATAATCAAGTATTATATGGTAATCAATTACATCCGGATGCATTAAAACAAGCTATAGATGCAAGTTTAGGACCAACAGCAATACCAACACCATCAGCCTCACCAATACCAACACAACAAACACAACGTGTTATGATAAGACGTATAACAAGAAGTTCACCAGATAGTGATGATACATTTGGTGGTGATGAACCAGAAGAGGATTTTTCAATGCGTGATGATCAATTTTTAGTATCTGATCGTACCGAAAATAAATTCTATGGTACATTACATGGTGCTGGTAGTGCCACAAGTACTGGTGGTGTTGTTGGTTCAACTGTTGGACCTAGTTTGGGTTATATTGGTAGAAGGCTTCAAGTAATTAGTTTTAGATTTTGTGTTAGATGGAATTTTGAAAAATAAAAAAAAAACAATAATTTTAGGCTGCCACCTATTTGTGTCCTGCAATTTTTCCATGGGTTGATACTGGTCCAGCTACAGAAGAATCTGGAATGTTTGTAATGAAAATGGTTGGTTATTTGTATTTTTTAATAATAATTTTTGATTTAATTATTGTATGCGGTATGCATAATATGAATGGTGCAACAACATTCTTCACATTTTTATTCTTGTTTGCTATAATGAGTGTCTTGTTGATTATATCAAGAAAACCACAAAATAGGTAAGCATTTCTATACCACATTTATTTTTAGTTGGTCAACTTGACTTAGGATTGTTCAAGCGCTAACAGTAAATCAACAAGGCATATGTAAATATTGTTAGAATTTTCAATAGTTTTGGATCGCTTTGCTTTAATTACGAGGACTCTTTGATAAGTACGGTAAAAAAGCAAACTGAGGGTCTATTAAGTGCTATACACGTTGTCGAATCAGTTTCCAAATTTTTTATATCGTCAGAAAAGTAGCTCTTTCCAAAGGCTGTAAAATACGCATCAACAACGTCCTGAAGTTCTAACGAATCAAAATTCCAAGTTTAAAAAAAGGAAAAGATCGCTTTGGGCTAGATTAGAATAATAAGGTGTATGGGGAATCAATTAGGAGCCTACCTCATGTAATTTTGCTACTGTGACGCCTAATCTGTGGGATGTCGCGTTATGCTGATCTCTTTTGTCTGCCGATTTTGACCGTTTTTGTTTCAACTCTTCTTTCAACCAATCCCATAATGTCGCATAATATGTACCTGTTGTTGTCTTTCCCTTTAATAAGTAGTCGATTATAATGATTTCCTGAGTATCCCCAAAAACAGTGCCAATCACCTTTCTAGTTGTAGATGTTTGATTCGCATTTGTATTTCGTACTGTGGCAAATGGACGTTGCCTCCGATGCCAACACCCTCTCAACAACAACAACAACAACCCTTCTAGTTAACAAATCGATCTTGTCCCTTTTTCGAAGTCTATTGTTTCGACTGCTGTTTCGACTGCGATGTGTAGCGGTGTATCCATATTTGGCCAGCAATCAAGAATCGAGGCACCCATCGCGTATATGTCTGTTTCATGTGCAATTTTTCGTGTATCATGTTATATACACGTTCAGCTGAGATGCCTATAGTTGCAGCAGTTTCGCGAATTTCACTTGACGATCTTCCAAAACGGTGGAATGCAGATTCAACGGTATTCTTGGTGCTGACTTAAACTGAACATACAGAGCCCATTTAAACTCACTTATCCAGATGATGATGATCAACGCTGGTGCAAGTACGTCATCCAACTTTGTCTTAATCTGGATGGCCGTCCATTCTGTTAAATAAATTGTTTCATTACTGTGTGAAAACAACCCCAGTGCTTGTTTAAGCATATTTAGCCTGGTTTAGTTTGAAGAGTGACACTTGCGAGCCGTGACGTCATCATGCATTTCGGCACCATCTCTTAGCGTTCTTCCAAATTTATCAAACGATCCCTGTAAATCGGTCAAGTCAAATTAGACCTACTATACTTGATTATTACACCATTATTATTGGTTAAAATGGTTGTTATTGTTTTAGGAACACCTTTATGTTCATGACACCAGGATTGCCTTTTGTTCCAGCTGTAGCTATTACTGTTAATATTTATTTAATTTTAAAATTATCAATTTTAACATTAGTACGTTTTACTATTTGGATGGCATTAGGTTTTATTATGTATTTCTATTATGGTATTAAAAATAGTACACTTGAAGAGAATGATAAAGATCAAAATATTGAATTAACAATTACTGATCATGAAAAACCGAAAACTAATAATCTAACAACAGATCAAAATATTTTCAGGTAAAATTAACTTTATTATTATTATTATTATTAAAGTTTATTGTAATAAAATACAAAAATTTGATTAAAGTCAAGACCAACCGACGTACGATTGGGATCCAAAAGCTTTATGGGATCAACAACCATCATGGCCACAATTTCAAGTTGAACAACAATATAATGCAACAACAAACAATACGAGATCTGTTATTAATAGAACGAATCCTACAACAACAACAACAACAACAGCAACAACAACAACAACTACTGCAACAACAGCAGCTTCTAGCCTTTTCGTAAGTGATCCAACTGCGTTCCCTTCATGGGACGATTAGTAAATCTACAAAAAACAAAACATCCTCAATCTAGATTAGGATAATAGATAAACGGTTGTATTGGATTGTTATATCGTATTATTATTATTATTATTATTATTATTATTAAGGAAAATATAAAAGAAAATTCGGACTGAAATTGGTAGATCGTCGTTTGATTCATCAAATTCTAAATGTTGTAAGATTGTTGCATTTAATTCAGTAATTAGAAATTTTAATTAAGAAAAGACAGGAATTGCATCAAACAATATTCCTATATGTTTATTTCCAAAAAAAAAGATAACGAAAACAGCACTAATCTTCTTGTTATATAGTTATGGGCGAGAAAATATAATCTAGAATGCTGTGATTTGCATTGAATTAGTCGACTAGATTCTACAGTCAAGTCGTTAAAATCGAAATAGATGGAGTATACGTTTATCGGATCATAGCATTATAGATTGTTGTTTTCAGTTATAATGCCGGATTTTATTATTAGAAAAATAGGGTTTTTTATTCAAAAAAATAATGTATTTTTCTATATATTTTCCCCAAATTTAGTTTAGTTCCCCTATCACTAAGATTTTACAAGAAAAAATATTTAAAAAGTCATATCAAATTCAGTGATAAAAAAAAATAAATAGCGAATTTTGCACAGTTTCTGCTATATAGGGGATATCACGACAGTAGAGTTGTTCTGGCCAAAATTCTTGATACGTTATCAGTATTATTTGATTTTTCAATTTATTTATTTGATTATTGATTGAAAAAGGTGTAAAAATTTGCAATTACTATAGTTGCATTGTAAATAATTTTTAAACAAAATGCAAATGTAATAAATGTTGAATTGTTTCAATTGAAAAATAAGTATTGAAGAAAAAAAAAACTATTATTAATAATAATGATATAAAATTGATGTTGTTGGCTTAAAATATTTGAAACGTTTTCTGTTATAAAAATCTTGATTTGTTTAATATTCACGCCTTTTGTAAATACACAGGACTGATAAATTTTTATCAAATGTTTTAATGAAATATAGTGAACAAAAAAATAATAAAAAATTAATAAGAATTATAAAACGTCAGTGCCTGGATTTAAGGGAAGGCGATTCGAATTTTTAGATTATTTCAGTAGCACTTATCGAACCATTATCACAACAAACAAACCAACCATTTTATTTATTTACAATTAGACAATAATTGAGAAGATTACCATAAGTTTATTGACAATAATTTATTTCTTCCTCGATTTTTATTTATTTATGCAATTTATACAAGACGTGATAAATGCTATTGAAAGTGGTTTTTCAGTAATAACAAATGAAAATCGATGAGATTGCCTATATTATAATTTATTGTATTTTATTTAAGTGAGGGTATTTTTATAAATTGAATGGTCGGAAAGTTGTAGTTTTAACAACGGAATTGATCAAACCAAAATGATCAATTTCGGTATAAGTTCTTTCCTTCTTTATACACATAATTATATAATTATTATTATTATACATATATAAATATATATTAAAAAGGATTTAAGTACCTTAAATTTGACAAAGCTTAAGGGTTACAATTTGTAATGAAATATTTGAGTAATTATATAGTGATATCTTGATGTTACTTCTTCCGATATATAAATATTATAAATAATTAATATAAATAAGTATGTTTTAGACAATTAAGATGTTATTTGATGATATCTATTGAAAATAAAATAATTTCAGCATTCTATCTGTATGTATTGATATTTAAATCTCCCGCTTATTATCTGTATATTTAGTTGCATAATTGCACAACAATTACCAACATTATCTACCTTAAAGTTACTGTATTGTTTTATTTTTAAACAATTTTGAGGCTGTTTGTTTTAATTTATCAACAAATTTACAAAGAACTATATTTTTTAAATTAAACAATTGTAATCAAATAAACACATCGAATATTCTGGAAGTTGGTTTGTATTATTTGGAATTATTGATTTTTTGTTGCTTGTATTACATAACCTCAAATTTTTTTCAGTCATCTTCAGCGATGGAAAGCGTTGCAAATAATGATGATCGTCGTTTATGGATTGGTAATCTTGATCCAAGAATTACCGAGTAAGTTTATAATTAATTCAAATTAAATTTCAATAAATATAGATGATATTTAACATAAATCTTTATTATCTTTCTACTGGTATCAACTATTGAAAATTGTGCAAAAATATGGTAAAATTGAAAAATTCGATTTATTATTCCATCGTAATGGTCCATTAGCTGGCCAACCACGTGGTTATGCATTTATCACATATACAAACAAAGAGGATGCAATACATGCAAAAAAATTATTAAATAATCAACAAATTGGACAGAAGAATATTACAGTTACATGGGCACATAGTATGAATGAGGTTTAATCTACATTAAACACCCAAATAACAATTATTAACCGTAGAAAATATTTTTAGTGTGAAATTGAAAAACCACGAACTGAATTGAAAATACCAGCATTGGCTATTGCGAAAAATGAGAAGAAAACCGATCGTGAATTACAAATACAAGCGATTGAAGCTAAATTAAAAATGATGGAGAATAAAAGACAAGATGAATTGAAAATTAATGAGACTGTAGCAACAAAACCACCAATTATTCAACAATTTCAACATAACACCACCAATAATAGCAGTAATAGTAATAATAATAATAATAATAATAATAGTACGAAAATCAGGTGTAATCCAATTAAAAAACAGGAGAAATCATCGAAACCGTACAGTAGACATAAGTCACGACGATAAAATTAGATTTTTCGTTTTGTTTTTGTAAACATTTTTAATTTATTTTATAAAATATTGTATTTTACGTTTAATTTAAAATTATTCAAAGAAAATAGCGTTATTATCAACCTATTAACCGCAATTTTCCGATAATTATTTAAAGGAAATTGTTATCACTCCTGTTTTAGTTCCATATCAATTATGTTCTATTTGTCCAATTCAAAGTGTGGAGAATAGTGGTTTTGTTACCCTTAAGTTTGCACCCCTGTTTTTTTGACAATTCGGCATGTGTCAAATGTCAATTCATTTGTTTTAAATCAACACGACTGAATTATTGTTTTTTATTTTTTTGAAAAAACGATAATTTACAAAAAAAATGCTAATTAAAACGAAAATTAATTAAAATCAAAATAAATTGTGATTTTTACTGATATTAGGTTTATTCCCCAAAAAAAATGGCTGGTGTGTTTGGTTATAGTCGTGAAGCTGTACGAGTGAAAGTTAAGGTATTTATCGAAGAAATTGATTTTAAAATAATTTCTTTGCGGAATTAAGTTGTTTTTTTGTAGAAATGTGAAGGTGGCCAACCCCCAGAATTCCGTAAATTCAGTGTCGATCCCCAAATTACATCATTCGAAGTATTACAAAGTATTCTATTGAAAGCGTTCGATTTAAAAACGGAATTCACAATAACTTATCGTATTTTCGATGTAAATGGACATGAAACTTATCTACCGTTGTTATCAGATTGGGATCTAGATGCTGCTTTCCTCAAGTATCTTTTATAGTTAATTTTTTTTTTGGAATTAAACTAGAAATGATGATTTTAGGGCCTATAATAGTTCTGTTGCTACAAGTACTGAACCGTGTTTGTGTCTTTTAATCGATTCGAAAACAATCGAAGAATCTATTGTAGATGATTGGGATGTACGTCAAAATCTACCGATAATAACCCAAATACGTCAAGAGATTAAACCATCGCCACGTTTACATGGTATTTTCAATCAAATGGGTAAAACTTTCAATATGGTACAAAAAGCGTTTAATTTCGGTGAAGATGGTACTACTACAGCTACAACAACAACAACAACAACAGCTCAATTATTACAACAACCACCACGACAACCTTTATCGGATAGTGAATTTCGTACATTTTTAGATCCTGTAGGTCAAATATTATATAGTAAAGAATTACGTTCAGTTATCTATTTTGGTGGTATTGAACCAAGTTTACGTAAAGTTGTATGGAAACATTTATTAAATGTTTATCCTGATGGTATGACTGGTCGTGAACGTATGGATTATATAAAACGTAAAGCTGGTGAATATTTAGAATTGAAAGAAACGTGGAAAAATGCAATTAGTCAAGGTTTAGTTGTTGGTGAATTAGCCTATACAACTGGTATGGTAAAAAAGGATGTTCTACGGACAGATCGTCATCATCCATTCTATGCTGGTAGTGATGATAATCAAAATATTGCATCATTATTCAATATTCTAACAACGTAATATTTATTTATTGATTTATTTAAGAAAATAATTGATTTTTTTAAAAAAATTTTAGTTATGCTTTAAATCATCCAAAAGTTAGTTATTGTCAAGGTATGAGTGATTTAGCATCACCATTATTGGTAACAATGAATGATGAGGCACATGCTTATATTTGTTTTTGTGCATTAATGCAACGTTTATCAACAAATTTTATGATTGATGGTATTGCAATGACACAAAAATTTACACATTTAGCTGAAGGTTTAATGTATTACGATCCGGAATTTTATAATTATCTAAAAACTCATCAGGTATTATTATTAATATACTCAATAACATGGAAAGTACGACACCAAGAAGCGGTAGGAAGTTTTTGATTAGTAAAAGGTAGCAATTCATTAAAAGTTTAAAGAAAAAACAAAATATAAGCATTAATAATGGG
>JAZBGY010000525.1:28253-55522 GCA_037414755.1 Lydus trimaculatus | reverse complement strand
GTTGAAATACCAAGTTTATTTGGATAAACGAAAAGCTCTTGTGTAATTACAACTGATAATAATTAAAAAAAAATGTGTCAAAAACGAGAAAAAACTAATTAACAACAAATTATTGTAAATGTTTAACGATAACATTGAATGCAACATCTAGAGCTCGATCCCACGCATCTAAGGTTTCTTTATTCATATTTTTCTTGAACATATCCATCATTACGGTTTTTAAATTCTAAAAAAATCCCATAATAATAATAATAATAATAATGATAGTAGTCAGAGCCGGATCTAGGATTCTCTTCTATCATTTGCGCATGCCAAAACAATTTTTGCATCCCCTTCGCCACACCCGCCTCCTAGTTCCGACTCTGTTATTAATTGATGGCTTACCCAAAATGATTGTGGTGGTATTTGATGTTTATGATGATTTTCACCAATTGTATTTAAAATTTCAATTAATAATTCAACATTTGTAATATTTTCAATAATTGCATCAATATTATGCATAACACGATTACAATGTGCATGGAAACGTTTATTATTTAATAATTGTTCATTTGTTAATTGTTTAAATGGAAAATATAATTTCTCATTTGGATATTTATCAAATAATAATAATAATACATCAATACCAATTTTTGTTAATTGTTTACGTATTGGTAACCATGAATTTTGTATTAAATATATATCACGACTTGTTAATTTTGTTATAGGATCAGGATCATCGGTACGTCCATGGTGTCCATTAATTAACCAACTAACTATACCACCCATTTTTATTTATTTTTTTTTGGTTTAAATCCTGCAAATAATCCTCCAAAAAAATAAACGGTCAAAATTATTTTGAAAACCTTACCTTTACCGTTCGATTTTTCCACAAATCTAGTTTGCGCCCCAAATCAATCCTGATCTTTATCGTTGCGTAGTTTATGAACAATTAAATCTTTAAAAAAATCTTGTTTTGTTCAATAAAATTAAACTTTAACGTTAGATAGAAGCGACGTCGTCCTAGTGTTCTGCTTGCTATTCAACATCTGAATTAAACTTTATTATTAATCGACACACAGCACAACACACACAACACAACAACAACAACAACAACATTTGTATAGCCCTGAAATGTTCTAAATGAATTAAAATGGAGATAGATAGGAATTTAAATTAAATACACACAATAGAGAAAGATGATAAGAATAAATTGGTTTTTGTTTTTTTCTTACAATACAACAAATTAATAACACAGAGCGAGAGAGATGATTTGTCCCCAAATTTACGCAATTATTACAAATTACATGGCAAATTTTTATCAGTATGATTAATTTTGGAAAATAAATAGATTTGATCAATAAGGAGCGGATGTTGATCCAATTATTCACCTCACTGATACGCCACTGAAGTATATTATTATTATAGGGCCGTCTTAGCGCCCTACTAGATTAAAAACAATTTGTTGTGTAGTAACATCTATTAGATGATAATTTAATATTTTATAATGTACTTGATTCGTCCTTGGATCAATGGTGCTCTTGGGTTTAGCCCATAGGGTTAATGGGGAGGGGGCCCTAATTGGAATAGATTGAGTTATGTATATGTTCAATTATTCTAAACACGAAATCTATTAATTAATGTGTTGTTTGATAAATAATATCGTTTGTCCTTGATTATAAACATTAAAAAAAAATAACAATTAATGTATTCTTTACCAGTTTTAATTGTTTAAATAATAAAAGTCACGAGAACAAAAAAAAAAGTAAAACTTAGGGTGTTTACAGACGTACGTATCGCTCACTTGTCTTTGTATTATTCTTCACAAATTTCGTTCTACATCTTGATCCTTATCTCTAATTACGTTCGTTAAAATTATACAAACAGGCTATAAACGAGTGTGTTTAGTTTTGGTGTATAAGTACGATTTTAAAATCGGTCGATTTCGGTTGAAGCGTGCGCAGAATCAACCGTTTTCGGAATCTGTGAAATGTGGCCGTGCATAGTCTAATATAATTTACTACCTAGATCTTTATCTCTAATTTTCTGCGTTAAAATGATAAAAACAAGTTAAACGTGTGTGTTTAGTTTTATAGTAAGGACACTTTGACGATTTTAAAATCGGTCGATTTCACAATTTGTGACGCTTTATAAATGTGGCCGTACATATAATTCACCATCCACATCTTATCATCATGTGCAAATCGTTTCGTTGCGCATCAAAGTTGATCGGCCGATTATATTACCGGTCATGTGCGCGCTTAACTTTAATATTAGCCAACTTTGCAAAACGAAAAAAATTGCATTTCTCCCCGACTACTATACCTACATATACATATAGTTTTTAATGTGTTCATACTCTCTATCTGTTTTGATTTGATCGTCTTGACTCGAATAACTTAAGAATCGTATTTTATTTTTAAGTAAAAGTGGAGAATTGTGGAAAAGTAAAGAAAAAAAAGAGTTTTTACAAACGTACCTAAGTGTTGCTATTACCAGATTAATCACAAATTTCATTCTCCATCTCGATCTTCATCCTGAATTACATATGTTAAAACTTTCGTTATGCGTTACTCTACTTATGCTGCATCAACTCTTCTACGGTCAACAGTATGTGTTTGTCGAAAAATGCATCATACATTATGCCACTGGTGTACACATTCGTTCACTATCATCATTCTGTAAAGAGTTACGTCTAAAATCATAAAACCAAGTCAAACGTTTCGTGCATTAGGGTTAGTTGAAGACTTCTCACTACAAAAATCGCTATCCGTTGCTTCAACGCTTGTGATGTACCGCATCGTATGCAAGACGTATGTAAATCAAAACGCCACTATCTTAAGTATGTGTGTTTAGTCTTAGAGCTTATACACGCGACGTCTTTTTATAAGTGCTAGGAGCACAGTCGGAATATGTGCACTTTTATATACGAATTGACAAACGGACAGATACGTCGTTACAGACGCGCTGTAGCATGAATGTGGTACAAAAAACAACAAATAAAACGTTCGTTTCTAACGCGTTTCGTACTCGTTTCTATCGATACGAACGCAAACAATCTGCTATAACGACATTTTTATGCAGTGCAAATGTACGTCTCACGAATGCGCATGAAAAAGCCGTCGTCTGCATAGACCCTTAGACATATTTTCGATTTCGTATGCTATGGATGATGTGTGATTTTCCTCTCTAATTTTGGTGTTAGCCAACTTTATAAAACAAAACAAAGCGTCACTCTCTCCGACTACTAAATAGTTATTATTATACGGTTATACTATATTTGTTCTCAGTTGATCGACTTGACTTTACTACAATCTTCAAAATTGTTTCTGTATATTCAACTATATTGTTGTATAACAACGTAATAGTTATCGTTTAGTAGTAGAGATGCCGCCGTTGTTGCTAGAGTCAAGTCGACCTGTACCAACTAGACGGGTTATAATTTATAGTAATAAAAAATCGATTTTCTTCGAATTTTTTTTTTTGATTTATCGTCTATTACAATTCAAATAAATTAAGTTTTTATGTTTTTCGGTATAAAAATAATGATAAAAATGATTGATAACAAACTAACACAACAAAATAAACATAATGGTATATAAATATTGTATTGATCATATAATACTTGAAAGATCTTTGTTATAATTAATGCAAATATTGAATTTAACATTATTGAAAATTGTATGATGATTTTCGTTGAATTTAATGGAAATAAATCGTAAATTAAATAATTTGGTACATTACCTAAACCAAAACAGTGGAAAATATTAAAAAATATCATAATTAACAATGAAATATAATTAAAAAAACGATTAATTTCAAATAAAATAATTAAAATCTCTATTAATAGAAATATTGAGATTGTTATAGATGAAATGATTAAAATTAATTTTTTATTATATTTTTGTATAAAACAATTAGCAACAATATTTGCAATAAAATAGATTAAACAATAGATAATTGCACAAAATTCCGAATTTGGACATTGTGTTGCTGTGAAGAAGATTTGCGTATAAACAATTGTTGCTGGCATTCCAGAGAATTGTTGAAAAAACACCAAAACAATCAAAATTAACAAATTCCTTCTTATTGTTACATCCCTCCATACATCCATCCAATTCAAATCATTATTATATTGTAGACGTTGTTGTATTGCAACAATTTGTTGGTCGACATTATTCAATTGGGAATTTAGAAATTTCAATAATTTTCTAGCATCATTTATTTGACCATTCATCAATAATTGTTGTGGTGTTGTTGGTAGAAAAATCGTTAAAAACAATACGATTATCGTTAGAATTATTGCAATTATACCAAATTTACGAAATTGAAGAAATGGTCCAATTAGAAAACTTAATAATAAACCGAAATTTATATAAATTGGTATTTGTTTAATTAATATTTTCGATAGATTATCATCACAAATTTCTGTTATGTAATTTTTCAATTGTCCAATACCATAACCATTACCAATACCGATAATTAAACGGCTTAATAGCAATGAATAGATATCTTTTGCTTGCCACATTATTATCCAACCGATTAACATTAAAATAACGCTAAATATTATCGAAGATTTTGTTGTTAAAAATTGTTGTTTTATTGTTGATAATGGTGTTGAGATTGTATTACCAATCATTAAGAAACCAGCAATCATTGCACTTTGATCAATTGTTATTGGTATTATTGATGTGGATTGTAATAATGTTGGATATGTTGGTGATGGCCAACCTAACATCATACCGAATGGTATGCATAACATTGAAGCTGGAACAACATCAAGTTATTTAGAAATCGATGTACTTTTGTCTTGGAATCGTATTTACGTCTTTACTGTGTACAAACAAGGAAAACTACTAGTCTACAAATACAAAAAACCACTAGTCTGCAAATACAAAAAACGACTAGTCTGCAAATACGAAAAACTGATTTATATAGTTTCGAACAGTTATTGCTATTTTGCGTGTCCTATTTTCAAAAATTTACATCACATTTTCCTGTTAGTATGATGGTAGTTGTCGTTATTTGTACAGTAACACATTACTAAAGTGTCAACGTTTTTGAAGCTCTTGTTTCTACTTTTCTTTACAAATGGGGGAATTTTTGATTATTGATGGGTTTACGCCACCAAAGAGATATTTCACTGTCTTTACAGTTGGTCAGAATTAACTTAGAAGTAGGAGGAAAACTTTATATTAAAATTAGAATAAACATGCGAAGAATCAATACAGTAAAGACGTGTGAATTTTAGTTTAAGGGCTTAGTTGTTATTTTCATGATTGTACAGCCAAGTTGATCAAAATCGAATGTACGGAGTATAAAAAAATTCGTTATAAGCGGAAGTTATCAAGTTTTCTTTACTTGTCTTATTTTTATTAATTATTGGACCTAAATACAGTAGGACCTTTCTATAGTGATTATTGATGCTCTTTTTTCTAGGAGCTTTAAAATTTGACAAAATACAGTATGGTAAATAAATTGTTATGGTAACTTCTTTTTTTACTTCTACAATTTTATTGTGGTTAACAGTGCCGGTTCTACATTCTTTGTGGTCCGAAGTATTGCAAAATTTTACAAGCAATTTTGAGGGCTATAATAGCACAGATGATCAAGTTATTAAGAAATCGATGTACTTTTATCTTGGTGGATCGAGCAAAAACAATGAAACAACAATGGTATGTTACTGTACAAACAAGGAAAACAACTAGTCTGCAAATACAAAAAACGAATAGTTTGCAAATATGAAAAACTGGTTGTATATAGTTTCGAACACTCATTGCCATTTTGCGTGTCCTATTCTCAAAAATTTTCATTATCTTTTCATATTTGCAGGGTAGTAGTTGTCGTTATTTGTACAATAACACACTACTAAGTGTCAACGTTTATGTTATTGATTGAAGCTTTTGTTCCTTCTTTTCTTTATAAATAGGGGAGTCGTTTTTGATCATTGACCGTACTTAAACCCCTAAAGAAGTATTTCACTGTCTATACAGTTGATCAAAATTAACTTAAAAGTAGGGACGGAAACTATCTTCTAGTTGGATGTGTGGTCGACTTTATTTTAGAATTAGAACAAACAGGCGAAGAGTCAACAGTAAAGACGTGTGAATCTTAGTTCAAGTGTTTAGTTGTTATTTTGATGATTGTACAGTCAAGTTGATCAAAATCGAATGGAAGGAGTATAGAGAAATCCCTCGGATAATTCGTTATAAGCGGAAGATACCCAGCTTTCTTTACTTGTTTTATTTTTATTGATTATTGGATCTAAATACAGTCGAACCTTGCTAAAGTGATTATTGTTGCTCTTTTTTTCTACGGGCTGTAAAATTAGACAAAATACAGTAGAATCTCTCTATAGTAATCATATTGTTGTTATGGTTATATCTTTTTATACTTTTTGAATTTTATTGTGGTAGATCTACGCTCTATGGGCCCCGACGCTAAAAAGATTTGGGAACACTTGACCTAAAGACAAAAACAACGGATTTTACGGCACATGCTGTATAATAATGAACCGGTTTCGCGCACTATTACCAGTTTTTTTTTTAGTTAGTTCGTTTTCACCGTTAAAATTGCCGACATACTTACCACACACCGATGGAAAGATCTGCCATATTCGTATTTTATTAAAAACTTGATCCCTCATCCTATCATCACTGATATCAAACACAAACGTGTACTCTTTATTATCACCACTGTCTGTTATTCGTCCGGGTATTATTTGGGGATTTGTATTAGTTGCCATAATTATATGCAAATATATCTATTTTTAATTAATATTTATTTAATTAATGCTCTTATTATTAGATTAGAGGTGGTATAAAAGAAGCGACTTAAGCTTAAAATTAAACAATTAATAAA
The DNA here is from genome assembly GCA_037414755.1 of Lydus trimaculatus. Lineage (NCBI taxonomy): Eukaryota > Metazoa > Arthropoda > Insecta > Coleoptera > Meloidae > Lydus > Lydus trimaculatus. The sequence goes on along the minus strand of JAZBGY010000525.1, from coordinate 48,682 downwards.
ATTTGTGTCTACAATTTACACAAGACAAAACTGACTAAATGTTGACCGTTAAGAACAATAATAATAATAAATGAAATGAACACATACATATACATAGACAGAGCAAAAAAAAACTATAATAGAACAAATAAATTGAAATGTATGCTCCTCTAACAATGTCGGCATCTGATTCAAATTAAATAATAATGTCCTTGATAAGCACTTTATAATTTTCCAATTTAGTCTTTCCACATTTATTAGAAATTGTTGTCTCATTATTATTGTTTATTACATGCAAAATTACGTAACCGTATATTATTATTGTCTAGGATCAATTAAAATATAATCAACTATTTGTAAAAAATAAATAGAAAAAGTTTTAGTTCAGCCGCCGGGATTCGAACCCGAATCGTTAGCTTTCCGGACAAATCAATTGACATCGTTATTGTCCATCTTAGATATTAAAACGGTGCTTCAGGTGCTTGTAAAGGTGTGATCCAATGCAGTGGCGTCCCTATAGTTTGGTGTCATGCGGTGCGGTAATTCATCCCCTTCTCCATCAGTACTAATATATGGCCTTGGCCAGTCCACAGAAAGGCTCCGGATCTATTAGTGCAGTCACAGCAGCTATTCTTGCAATGCCTGACTCATTGTCATATGTATAAACGCTGCGCGCTGTAGATCTTTTTTTGCATAAATTGGTATGTATGAAGCAGGGCCGAAACAAGGGAACATTTGGATATAGACAAATCGGGATATTAGCGCCCCGGGATATTGAAGATTAAAAAAATTAATTTGATGATGGCCATGATGAAACTAAACGTAGTATCGAAAATTTGCTATTACACAGAATTAAAGCCTTTGTCATCTCAATTAAAAACTTTTTCTAACATTTTTTGATCAAAGTGTGCGCGTAGCGTCTCCACCAAACTTTTCAAATTCCACACGCGAAAGTACCCCGGCGCATCCACCAAAATTCAAAATCCTTTGAATAATAGATATTGAATAATACCGCTATTTCGACACTGGCTACTGTATCGAAATGAGGCTGTTTCGACACACTGTGTCGAAATAGAAAATGTAGGAATTTTTTTTTCTTAAGGTTGGTAGCGCTCGCACAAACGTCATTTAGAAATAAATTTCTGACAGTATGTTCAAAAATTTTCAGCGATTTCACGTATTTCAGGGGCCGTACATGAAAAATCTTGGCTCATATGTTGTACAATAATTAATTTTGAGACAAATGGCGGCGAAAAAACCATTGCAAAAGTTTAAAAGAAAAAAACAATTGAACAATTTTGAAATGTTTACGTCAGCGATACCAACCACCACAAAATTCCCTAAATTTCAAAATTTCAATTTTTTTGCATAAAAAGGGCACAAAAAGAGCAAAATAGAAAAAATAGTATAAAAAACTCGTGTCATAAGTCGACTTCTGTCGACTTCTGACACTTGTTTTTTCATATAGTATTTTGGTTTTTTCTATGTATAATTCGTAAGCGGTTAAAAAAAATAGCGCTTCTAGTCCGTTGACGCCCTTATGCTGGTGCCTACTCTGTCTATAGCTAGTTTCGGCCCTGGTATGAAGCTACTGGATTCACAGTTTTTTCAACTCGCTCAGTCAGTACTTCAGCCAATGGATGTGGGTCACCATTTCTATATATTTCTTTGGAAATTCTTCTAGTATTGGTGGGATAACTTGATTTAACCGCGCAGCTTTTTTCTAAAATTTTGCAATTTGCGCGGTGGCGCTAGAGTCGAAATTACAGTGCCACCTGTCGCAAAAGATAGCTAACTTATTCTAAACTACAATTTGATTGGTGCTTTTTCAACTCTACTTACAGTGCTGCTCTTCATGGTTTTCCATAGAAGCTGAAATTGGAGAAAAGGCGGATTATTCGTAAAAAAAAAGATATACAACTATTGAAAAACCTTGCAAATTTCTTTTATTATTTTTTTTAATAAAAATTACAGTTTTCCTCATGTAACATTCCTTAATATTTCTGTAATACAAATCTAATAATAATACGAATTTATTATGAAAATCAAGCAATAATACTAAGAAAATAAATTATAGTTAATTAACAAACAAAAAGGAGAAAAAAAAAACACCCTAATAAATGCAGAAACAAATTTGATGAAAAAGCCCATAAATTCTCTCACAATTAAAATCTGGTAATTGTCCATAATTTCGTATTACAATCTTGACCAACAGATACTAAAGTTTCATTATCCAACCATACTAATCTAGTAATTTGACTTTGAGCATGAGCATCTATCAACAATAATTAAACAAAAATCAATAAAATTTCAAATTTTATAAATAATAAAATTATATTACTTTTAATAATAATATGTTTTGATGGTTTCTCAACTGACCATACAATAATACTTGTATCTAAACTACCACTTGCTACAAGTAATGAATCCGGCGACCATGCTACACAATTGACACGAGCATTATGGAAGCCCCATTCTTGATTCGTTGCCAACTAAAAACAAAAAACAACCAAAGTAGGCGTAGTTTAATTTCAACCAATAATATACAAGGTCACAACTGTCAGATTTATACACAAATTTTGGAATGATCTATACTTACATTCTACAATGTCCATAAATGTTAGTTAAATAAATTAAATAATTAATTAATAATTAGTGTTTGTTTATAAATCAATAATTACCTTATATTCTGGTACATTATATAGTACAACTTTTCTATGTGCATCACAACCAACTAAATATTGATTATTTGGTGAATATGCCACATCAGTAACAGCACCTAAATGTTCTAATTCTTTAATTAAATTTAATTCTTTATTATTTATCAATTCATATATATGAATTTTATTATTAATTGTACCACCAATTGCTATATGATTATTATCTGTATTTAAACAACTAACACTTGATGGTTCATAATTAATTTTTAAATTATTTATTTTCATATTATCTTTAATTATTGCTATATCATTAATACTAGCTGTTATTATTTGATTTTGTTCTTTTAATATATCCATACCACGTGGTTGGGAGCCCAATTTCACATCTTGCGCCTTATATGTATTCCCTATCATGATTATTATTATTATTATTATTGAGAAAATTAGAAAAAACGAAAAAATAACAACCTTCAATATCGATTTGTTTCAATGAATCATCAATACCACATGTATAGAGTATACCATTATGGGCACGCATACCATTAATTTGATTACCATGTCCTATACCATCGATACGATCATTTTCACCATTTTGTGCATTCCATCTAGTTACATAACCATCATGTGAACCAGTAAATATCGTATTATTATCTTCACTTAATGTTAATACAGTTATTGGTTTATTATGTCCTTTAACAATACGTAATGGTTTTGTTGGATTATTTACATCTAAATAATTTATAAAACCACTTAATGATACAGTTAGAAGATATTGATTTTGCCATAAACAAGATACCTAAAATAATAATAATAAAATTTTTAAATTTTAATTATTTAGTCAATGCAATTGAGTATAATTCAGATTAATTTAAATATGGGAGGGTAGCGACCCTAACACAATGAGAATGGAAATCATGAGCACATGGCAAAGCAGATGGGATGGGTCGGAGAGATAAGAGCCTGGACTAGGCGACTCATTCCGACCCTAGCTGAATGGGTGAATCGTGGGCACGGGGAGGTGGACTATCACCTCACCCAGGTGCTTACGGGGCATGGATGCTTTGGGTCGTACCTGTTGCGCATTGGAAAACTGGCGGATGCGCACTGTGGGTATTGTGATGCGAGTGAGGATACTACGGAGTCTCTGCGAGTGGAAGCTGAATGCGAGGTGGGAGAGAGTGTAACAGTGGAGAGCGTGGTAAGGATAATGCTCCGCGGTAAGAATGAGTGGTGTGTGCTGACACGCATGATTAGGCTAATGTTGAGCAGAAAAGACAAGGATGACGCCCGTGGGCCTAAGTTCTGTGGTGGGCTTCTTGGTGGTTCGGGTCGTTTGGCCAGAGCGCCGCGCGGCCTCAGAGTGTGAGGGCAGCACACGCTTTGTTTGTTAGTATTGTGAGGGGGGGCACTGCTATGCTGCTGCCGGTTGGGTCGGCGGCTCATGCAGGGATGGTGGTCATGGACGAATGGTAGGTAAGGATGAATAGCTCGAGTGAACTGGGGGGGGCGTGGTGAAGTCATGCCTTCTAAAGGATTCCGCCACGTTTCTCTTAGCGCGGGGGGGGGGGGGGTTAGCCGGTAGGAATCCGGCACTACCGCTCGGCACGGGCCAGGCGGTGTCTATGAAGATTTCCCCCCTCGCCCCTAGACGTGCGAAAAAAAAAGATTAATTTAAAAAAATGTAAGTACTTGTTGATCTTCAACAGTTGTACCTAAGACAAATTCAGAAACAATTTGTCTTGTTTCAACATCCCATAATTTTGCTGTTTTATCACCACTAGCTGTTAATAATTGTTTACCATCTGGACTCCAACTAATACCATAAACACCACCATTATGTGCTGGACTACCAACTTCACCAACTAAATCCGATGATGTACCATCATATATGTAAACTTTACCATCAAAACCAGCTGATGCAAATAAATTACCAGATGGTGAATAACGAACAGCTTGCACAAATCTTGTATGTTCCTATTATCAATAAATAAATAAATAAATTTATAAATTAGTGAAATAATCCAGTTTTTTTTTGGTTTTTATTGTTTACTTGTTTGGTCATTTTAAATTTGAATGGTGGCCCCTCAAATACAGCAATTGTATTATCTTCAGAACCTGTTATAATACGAAATGGTCTTGATGGACGAAAATCACATGAATTTATTGGTTTTGATTGTCCAGATATTTCACCAACTGATGTACCAGTTTCAGACATAAAAACATGTCCAAAACGTTCACGTCCTTCACCAACAACAACCATACGTTGATTATCTGGTGACCATGCTATATCTTTTATTGGACCACCAATTGGATGAAATTCATTTTTCAATATATGCTCCTTATTTACAGTATCCCAAATACGTACTTTACCAGATTGATCTACAAAATCAAAACATAAAACAATAGTAATAACGCCATCTATACGTCATTTTTATAAATTATAGAAAATTGGGTTATGTTTATTTTTATTTGTTTAAATTTAAAATAGAATTACCTCCGGAAGCGATATAAAAACCACTTGGTGAATATTTAGCAACATTAACAGGACATGAATGTTCTGTATATATATCAGCAATAGCGGGATTCTATAATTTGTTAAAAAAAAAAAATCGGAATTAGTGTGATATAACCTCAAAAAATTTGATTACCTCAATATTGCGAATTATTACAGAATTTCCATTTGTATATAGGAAATTTTTGCCTTTAGGATCACCACCTAAGACTAGAGGTTGGCCTCGTTGTGTACGAGGTAGTGTTGCATAAATACTTTCTGTGGAAAATTAATAAAATTAATTAATAGAAAAACCAACGCCTACTTTGTTTTGTTTGTTTATATTAATATAAACAAATGAACGTCAAAATTTTAAGTTTTTTTTGTAAAATAGCAAAGATAAAAAAAACGACTTACTCAGCGTATACGACATTTTATTCTCAGTTCCAATGAATGAGGATCTGGTTTAATTTTAACGGAAATAGCAAATCTCTGATGTGTAAACGCCTACAAAAACCGACACACACAAACGCACGGAAAAACTTCAAAATTTTCAATGAAATTCGTCGAAATCTTCAACGATAATTATCAGAATTTACGAGAAAATCACTTAATTGTTATCAAATAACGGTTTGATAATGTAAATTTTGATAAATCTGTGATAAAAATCAAGAAATTTCACTGCTTCCCATATATGGGCTACAAATCTCTGATACGGATGGACTGAATCAAGCAACCGGCGTACGTCATTTGTACAATGTTGCCAAATTCCAACCAGAAAATCGCTATTAAATCACGTAATTATCGCAAATTAACAATCAAATCAACGATAATTTTGCAATTTCTATCAATTATTCATCAAATTTCGTTGGATTTACTAGAGATTACTTGAATTATCCGCAAATATATCGGGATGAATTTGAAATTAGCGCCGTTACTGTCAAACTACTGTCACCTGATCGTCAAGCAACGTTGCCAGTTATATCCGCTAAAATACCACAATTAATGCTATAATTCTAGGTATTTATCAACTAAAAACACGTAAGTTCAACAATTATGTTAGGTATTTGCTGAATTTACCGGAATTCTATGGATATATCCACACTACATCTAGATATCCGAATCGAATTTGAAATTAGCGCCACTTCTGTCAAATAACTGTCAGATATCTGTCAAATAATGCCTACAGGTTATGTATTCCAATTATTGTTTTTTCTAAAATGTTAAATAACGAATTAAATACGATACGACAATCTCTATTAACACTCTCACAATTAAATAATGATTTAATTGTAATGAATATTGGTAATATTTTAATACAACGTAATTATGCAACGTTAAAAACACCAAAATTGATCACCGGTGGTTGTTCTGGTATTGACTTGAATTATACCAAATTTATTGGTAAAGGAATGTTAACAGCGTCTATTCTAGGTTGAAAATCGAATAAAATAACAAATTTCAACAATTTCAAATATTTATTTTATTATTAGGTGATATAGACGTCACACCAACATCAAGTCTAATTTTACGTACAATTCATGAATTAAACAACAATTCTAACGGTTTTTTATTGATAATTCGTAATTGTGAACTATTCAATTTCAATGTAGCTTATCAACGGTTGATTAACGATAGACTACTAATAAAAATGATAATAATCGATGATAATTGGAATGTTTTGTTTGTTGTATCGAAGATTTTAGGAGCAATGGCAGAACAAGGCAAGAAATTGTATGAAATCAACGATTTCTATCACACGAAACTAGTTAGAAGAATTGTGAATATAAAAATCGATAATTTTTGCCCGAGAAATGATGGTAAACGAACAAAATTACACGAAAATCTCGATAACATCGAGGATTTGAATTTAGACCCGAATACAACAATTGTAGTTGTATTAAATAATCGACAATTGTCAAAATTAGATGAATTACAATTAGTTAATCAAATTATAAACAAATTAAAAAAATTACAAATATCTATCGTAAGGTTTTATGTACAAAATCTTGTAAATACACAAGATATTTGTTTAACAATTGTAAAAAATGTAACAACAGAGATTTTACAATATTTCGATAATCCAACAAATGTAGAATGTTGGCGACAAGTTAACCAATCTTCACCATCTACAGATATTGTTGATGAACCACTTAATATTTTAGAATTACCAATCACAATAGACGGGCCAAAATTAGATGATAAAAATACAAAAAATCTAGAAACAACACTTTTATTTGTATGTGAAGTTCTAATTTCATGTGAAACACAATTAAATACCATCGATTTAGAGAATAGTAAAGGTAATATCGGTACAAGATTTCGTACAGTTGCTGAATCACTTAAAAATAGACTTGAAAACAAAACAATACCAACAAATTGCCCTTGTAGTTTATTGAAATTTCTATCGATCCTCGTAGAGAATACAATAAAAGGTAAATTAGGTTCTATTTATGGTATTCTATTAGATTCAGCTGCGGAACAATTCAAACAAATATCGACCAATCAAAAAATAACACCATTCGAATGGTTAACAGCCCTTAAAGCAATGTTAGAAACATTCACAAAGATATGTGATGAAAATCAACGTTTAACAACAATGTATTTTCCATTACGTACATTTTATAAGATTGCAAATGATGAATATTGTAAAACTGAAAATTTTATTTATTCATTTAATCTAGCAACTTATGGGGCTGAAAAAGCAGCTGATAAAACACGATTATTAAAACAACTATATTCGGATAGTGGGGCACATGCTGTTGGTATATGGTTACGTGCGATTTATGAAGGTGTTAAATTAACCTGTTATTCAGGTGGTTAATTATAGTTTGTAATTATTATTATTATAAATAAAATTCATGAAATTTCAGAGGTTTTAGTAAATTTTATTTTTCATAAACAAAGTTGGTAGTTGTATTCGAAAATTATCTATCTTTTATTAATACTTGCGTAGAAAAGAGATGGGAAATAATAGTGGATCAATCAGATTAATCTACAAGATTCGTATAAAGTTGGTAGTTTTGGAAATTTGACAATTGTCATCTTGACTTGAAAATTTTGACAGATTTTTTGATAATAATAATTATAAATGTTGATTTAATATAAATAATTATTACTTAGAATTGTTGTAATGGGTAAATCGAGACCACGGTAAAATTATCAACGCGAAAAATTCTACAATAACATTTTTTAGGTTAACTTGATGTTCATTGGTTTTTTTTTTCATTTCAGTTATTTGAAATGTGCCGTATTGGGTTGTGATGGTAATTCCCGTGATTATCCCCAATTACGTTTCTTCTCATTTCCACGTAACGATACATTATATTATCAATGGATAGAAGCTGTAAAAAATCCAATATGTTATACAGTTAGTGGTAGTAAAATAAGAAGTCGTTATCGTGTTTGTTCACGACATTTTACTGATTTTCAATTTCAAACAATTGAACGTAGAAAATTGAATCGTAATCAAATACCATCAATAATCGATCCATTTTTACGTGTATTTGAAACTAGTTCATGTAATGATGATGAGTTGTATGTTAAAGAAGAGATTCTCGAAACTGAACCTTGTAAATTTTTAAAACAATATCGCTCTACTGTATTTATTGATTAATCATTTGTTTGTAAGGTGAAATGTTGGATCATGATTATAGGAAACCTGTAAATGAGCCTAGAAGTACCACAACGACATCAAATTTGAGACTGTTATGTCCGACAACATCAAGCGATTCAACCTCTTTAATAGATTTAACAGATAACGGTATAAATCCAGTAATCATTAATTTAATAATTCAACAAAAATCTAATTGTAGATTTCGAAAATATCAGTTTAATGTATGCACCGGAACGTTTAAAACCAATACCACGTCGTTCACCATTCACACCATTAGAACGTAAATTAAAAGCTGAATTACGTCGTATTAAACATGATTATGCTAGTTTAAAACGACGTTGTTTAAAACGTACAAAATTATTACGTGAATTACGTAAAAAATTAAAAAAATTAGATTTAATTGAATTAATACAAAATAATGAATTAAAACAATTTGAAAATCTATCAGAAATTGGTGAATTATTTTTTATATCACAAATAAGAAATATATCGAAAAAATCATATGGTCGTCGTTATACACCGGAAGAAATTGAATTTTTCACAATATTACATCAAAAAGGACCGCAAGCATATCGTTTTTTAGAGAAATTTTTTGCATTACCATCAGCATCAACATTAAAACGTGCTGAACGTGTTGTTATCGAACATAATTATGGTATAGATGCTGGTTGTGTATTGGAACAAATTGATGATGTGATTAATACAAATGATAATCAACAGAATTCAATTGTAAACAATAATTTATAAGAATATTAATGTATTTTGTTAATAAATAAACAATTAACGGCAATAATTACAAAATTTCTATCGATAAACTATATAAAAAGTCTTCAAATTGTGTGATCTATGCAACCAGTAATACATCCACGACGTTTTAGGGATAAAAGTGCACCAATGGTGGTAAGTTTGGTCAACATAACCTCAACAATTTGAAACCCTCCATTATTAAATTATGGGTAAAATCGTAGTTTTTTTTAGTTTTTTTAAACAATTTTAATTTGAATATTGCTTGTAGATTCACACACAAAGAAGAAATCTTGTAAATATCCGAATTGTAACAATTCTTATTACACAAATGCAGTTAATAAACATTTCTATAGATTTCCATCAAATCATGTTTTACACAATCGTTGGAAACGTTGTTTGAAACTTGATCCATCAATAAATTGTCGTAATTACATCGTGTGTGAAGATCATTTTCGTAAAGAAGATTTTGTGAATGCATCAAAACATCGTTTAAATCACAATGTTGTACCAATCGAATATTTCAATGATAACGATCTAATCTATCATGATCATTGTTATATACGTGAAACAACTACAATACAAGATAAAACTATGTCGTCTACGAAAGAGCCACCTTTAATAAACGAACATAATTATGTACGAATTGAAGGACCAGATTTGAAGAATATCCGATCAATTTCAATACCGAAAGATCTACCTTTACCTGTACCAATTCTAATTGAAACAAATCAACCAAATCAAAATTTATTAAATAATCCATCAGATAACATAAATACAAGACAATTAACAATAACGAAATCGGTTAATTCGATTGGTACATATTGTAATTTAATTTCACCAACAATTGAAGAGAAATTTAAAAATTACGAACAAATACAAAAAAAATTACGTTCAAAAATACGTTTATTACAACATCGTTATAATAAATCACAACGTAATCTACGTGAATTACGTAAAATGTTACAAAAAGAAGATTTAATCGGTTTAATACGTAAACGTAAATTTAAATGTTTATCAAATTTAACTGAAATTGGTCAAATGTTTATTATATCACAATTAAAAAATGCATCAGCTAAAACACCATATGCACGACGTTATACTGATGATGAATTAGAATTTTTCGTACAATTATATAGAAAATCACCTGCTGTATATCGATTTTTAGATCAATATCTTATATTACCATCACAACGTACAATTAAAAGTTGTGTAAATAAACAACAAAAACAAACAACAAATGAACATAATTATAGTATTGATGTTGGTTGTGATTTGAATGAATTAGAATTTTTTGCTAATGAATTTGAAATACAACAATAATTTTTTTTAAAATTGCCGCCAATTATAAATAATTATCCAATAAAAATTATGCATTACGCTATTTTGATTGGTCGATAATTTGTAGATTAACCTCCAGTAATTAGCGCTATATTTAACTTATTTTCTAATAATAACCTACAATTGTGTGAATAGATCATGTGACACACACCGACTTGTTGATTGGTTCAAAAGTGACGCCGCAATTTCGTGGTTATGTTACTTTTTATAAATAATATTCGAATTTTTATTGTTTTTCTTTAGAAAATTATCGATAAATTCAGCTGTAACACCTGAAAAAAGTCGCGTATTTCCACCAATAATCATGGGTGGTAAATTTGAGACACTTCGTCTAGAATATCAGGTAATTGGGTGATATAACCTCACTTTTAATTGTTGCAATAATTTCGTTGTATTTTAGGATATTTTGCGACAATCGTACAAAACGAAAAATACTGAATTGATTGAAACGAAATTACGTATGTTTTCTAAAACAACAACCGATTTAAAATCACCATTAGATCAAGCATTTCGTGATTTATTATTAGAATTATTAGAACAAGAAGTTGATGTTGTAATATTACGTGAATTTGTTGATTTTAATGTGTTAACATGTCGTAAAGAATTAAGTAATCCAACAATGCCAGTTGTATTATTATCAGATATATTTGATACATTAACATTGGATTTGTGTCAGGAGATGTTTCAATATGTTGAAAATAATGTTGAAATATGGAAGGAAAATTTATTTTTTAGTTGTTGTAAAAATAATTTATTACGTTTATGTAATGATTTATTACGACGTTTATCACGTTCAACAGCAACAGTATTTTGTGGACGGATATTATTGTTTTTAGCAAAATTTTTCCCGTTTTCCGAACGTTCCGGCTTAAATATTGTTAGTGAATTCAATTTAGAAAATACAACTGAATATGGACAAGATATACAACAAGATATAACAAATGAATTAGATAATAATAATCATAGTAATAATGGTGATAATAATGATAAGAAAAATACGATTATTGATTATACGTTTTATTGTAAATTTTGGTCATTACAAGATTATTTTCGTAATCCAAATCAATTATATAGTCGTAATCAATGGAAATTATTTTGTTCATATTCGAATAGTGTATTAAGTACATTTCATGGTTTAAAATTGGAACATATTGAAAATCATCATTCAAATAATTATTATGATGATGAAATTAAAGAGAAAATCTATTTTTCTAAATATTTAACTAGTCAAAAATTATTAGATTTACAATTATATGATGTGAATTTTCGTCGTGCTGTATTATTACAATTTTTAATATTATTTCAATATCTATCATCATCAGTTAAATTTAAATCGTAATTTTTCAATTGTTCAATAATCATTGCCTTGTGTTTCTTTATAGTTTACGCTCCAGCTGGTCGTTAGAGGGCAAGGATTGTCAACTCGGCTTCACTCTATAGGACTGTTCGATCTTAAAGTCACTGGTTATTCTGTTCACCGTACCGCAAAAATCTTCGAAATAGGTACATTGATGAAAAACAAGCATTACCTATTTCGAAGATTCTACCGATATGCGGCAATCGATTTTAACCCATTCACTGTTAAGAACATCAATTGACGTCTTTGTATCTAGCATCCCTTACAGATCAGTATGTCTTCCGCATTGGAGCAAATTACTTGTTGGTGTGTAAGCACCTCCGTAAAGGTCAAATCTACAGCCCGAGTGTCGTCTTATCATATCTGATAGTGAAGTAGGCTCATCTTCCTTAAAAAAGCTCGCGAAAGTCGTAAAATGACGTCTTGCTGTTTTGTGCCCTTTTTGCGTCTCAAATTAGATCAAATACTATATGAAAATAGATAAAAATTGTTTAAATACCTGGTTAAAGTCTTACACTTGGCGTCAGCAGTGATGTTAAATTCAAAATCAACCCCCTTTCATACACACTCCGGAAATCCTGTAAGGAAAAACTGTACAGTTCTAGTCTTTGGGATTTCCGGAGCGTGTGTTGTAGAAAACTGTTAATTCCAGCCATGGAAAAACTGTACAGTTTGATGGGAGTGTGTGTGTGTGTGTGGCATTGTATTAGTTCAGTTCGATTGATTCCATTCAATCTGGTTTGGTCTGGCCGGGAAGAAGATTTCATGGGGATTTAATAGTCGGAACCATGCTTCTGGTAGTTTAAGCTGGAATCCCACGGCGCGTGATTCGGTGAGCCACGCGCCAATCGTTTGTGGCTCGGCTTGGGATGGCTTCTGCTTTCTTTTCCCAGCAATTGTCGGTAAATTTGGCACTAGTCAAAGAGAAGGCGAGCCCTACTTACCCCCGGCTCGTCATATGTCGGACCTGATCCATATAATAATGCAAGTTTGCTACACTTCAGTAGCGTTCAGGTTGGCGTTGATGTTGTTTTATGAAAGGGAGTCGGCGAAATGAAATCCAAGACATCTAAACCATAAAAACAGAAACCTTGTTCATGATGCTTGAAGACACATAGCACTGCCAAGCCAACACCAATCACACACCACGAATTCACACGCGTCATGAGAATATTATCCCCGAGCCAAGCCTTGTAGTGTGCCTCGACAAGCGCGAACCACGAGCCAGTCTCGCGAAATCGTGCGCTGTGGGATTCCGTCTTTAGATGTAGACAGTACTAGAGGGGAAGAAAGAAGCTGCGTATGTGCCATTAGTTAATACTTTGAAAACAGTTGAGCGTAGTGTATTCAAGGATAAAATTGTTACCAATTCTGTAGTCACTCTTTAGAGCATATTTTTTTGACACGCTTTTTCTTACGATTTCTAAAAATGCACTATCTTGCAAATATACATACCGATTGAGACAGTTCATCTAGGAACATAGGAAAACTTACAACAACCGGAACATTCTTATAGCCTTCGTCTGAATTGAAGAAATGTCTGGTAGAATCTGTTCCTAGATGAAATTTCTCAACCTGTATAGCCAATAAGAGCCAAAATGTTATCCATCACTCACCGCTGATTGGTGTGAACTGAGAGGTATGTAGTTTTTCCTCAAAAGATTTCCGGATCGTCCGTATATGGTTGAGGGGGTGTTTAGGAAATGTTGAAAGCCAGAATTGTACAGGATTTCCGGAGTGTGTATGGAGGACTTAAAAATGGCAGTGGTATTGTATGAAATATCGCTGTCACAAACTTGAAGTCGATTAGTTCTATAGAGCAGTGTTTCTCAACCCTTTTTAGGATGAGCGGCACGCTTGAAATTCAATAAGATTTTCGCGGTATTGTAGTACCATATTTAGTTGTCTCTAATTCGCATTTTTTCCCATTTTGATCTGCATAAAAATCGGATGCGACTTATAACTGAAACAAAACCCCAATTCGCTTTGGAAAACACTACTATAGAGAGGAGCGGGTTGTTAGTCCTTGGTGAGACCACAATATTTTGCTTCTTAATTCTAGAACGGCGTAATCTACTCTTGGTAGTTTTTTGACGAACTCCAACCATTTGAGCGTCCAGAACAATAAAGAAACACATGCCAATCAATTGAATTTTGTTGTAATTGTTGTTTAATATTACAGTGATAGTTTCGAATTGAAATCAGATCAAAAAGATTGGATACAACAGAGTATAGAGAAAGTTTACAATTTATTGAAAGAAACCCCACCGGATGGTGAGAAATTTGCTGAAATTGCTGCAAATATTTTAGTACGTGAAGAACATTGGAATGCTTGGAAGAACGATGGATGTCCGGGTATTTTGCCTTATCGCTGAAATCTGTACGATTTTAACAAAATTTCTAATTTTCTAGAATTAAAAAAAACACCTATAACCATCGAATCATCAGAAAAACGTAAAGAAGACCGTCCCCTATTAGGTGATCTAATCAAAGATGCTTCAATACAAAATAAATATTATATGGGTACAACGGAATTAACGAAATTATGGAATTTATGTCCGGATAATTTGGAAGCATGTAAAGGTAAAGAACGTAATTTCCTACCAACATTAGAAGATTATTTTGCTGATGCTATCAATCAATTGGAATCATCATCACAACCAATAAAAGATGATGATAATTTATTAAAAGATGGTAATTTTGGTTGGCGTGCATTACGTTTATTAGCAAAAAGAAGTCCACATTTTTTTACCTATAGTAATGTTATAATGAATCCATTATCATCATATTTAGAAATGATGGTACGTAAAATAGCCCATGATCGTCCTGGACGTAATTTACATGATAAAGATGATAATCAACAACAATTAGAAAATGAAGAAGAGAATTTATTTAAAGATACACAAGTTGATGATAATACAGAAGATATAAAAAGTGAATTTATCGATGATCGTAATACGAGAATTGAACATAAAATAACAATAAATCAATTACAATTGTTTAGTGAGAAAATTGTAACAAATTGGAAGAAATTAGCAATGAAATTTGGTTTTAAATCAGATGAAATACAATTTTTCATACAAGAACATAATGATGAAGTGGAACAAGCTAAAAGTATGTTACAATTATGGTTTGATGATGATGAAGATGCAACATTAGAGAATTTCTTATATATTTTAGAAGGATTAGAAATGGAAGAGGCAGCTGAAGTTGTACGAAATGAAATTAACGCAATGGAAACTTAAATCATTTATTCTTTCTTTCTTTTATTATTCTTAATTGATAATTGTTGTAATTTACGTTTCTGTTGTAATTTAACATGATCAACTTGAGGACAATCACGTTTCTTATGTCCGGGTTGTTTACAATGAAAACATGCCTAATTTTTATAAATAATTCATTAATAATAATAATAATAA
The DNA here is from genome assembly GCA_037414755.1 of Lydus trimaculatus. NCBI lineage: Eukaryota > Metazoa > Arthropoda > Insecta > Coleoptera > Meloidae > Lydus > Lydus trimaculatus. The sequence continues at coordinate 33,075 of JAZBGY010000525.1, read as the reverse complement.
TGATTAGAAATAGATTACCTGTTCGAATAGAATTTCGTTACATTTATGATTTGGTTGTGTACATCTTTTACAAGTATCACAATGTATCCATGTCGGTTTAATGCAACGTTTACATTCATTACAATGTCGATAAGTTCGTCCATCTTTTGATGTACAATTGTTACAAATTTCGCAATGTTTATTCTCTTTGTATACCCAACGTTTACATAATTTACAAAAACGATAACCCTCATCTTGTGGCAGTTTGATTTTACTATAAAAACGTATTTGTTAGATAATCGTGTTTGTTAATAAAGCCGCCAAAAGCGAGACTAGGCCCCGGTAATTTTTACCGGTTCTACCACCTTCTTGTCGAGCCTAGTTGGTTAATATTGTGGTACAAACCTTGGTGTGATATTTGTAAAAATCCGTACCGGTGATCCGTATTTACGTCCTTTAGGCCCTTCTCTAAATAATGCATGATTATCATAATCAACTTTATAATCTAACATATAGAAATTTGGTAAATTATTTCGAATTTGTGGTTCCATAAAATAGGGGAATATCCAAAATATTGGTAGATTTGTTTGGATTTTATTTAAATTTTTATAATTACGATCGATTATTTGTAAAGTTTGTGCTAATGGTTCTATACGACCACCAAATGGTGGATCTAAAATCAATCCAATATGTTTACCGCTAGAATTCGATTATTTTGGTTAATTTTGTTGTTGTTGGTGGTGGTGTAAGAAATATTTGATGTTTACTTAGAAGTTTGAAGGAAATCGTTGAAAATCCCTTGTGATTCCGGTAGAAAGAAGTGATTGTTGAATGAGTTATGCCAGCAGAATTGTAATGGTCCATAAAAATTATGGTATCTATCGTCAATATCGAGTAGTATACTCGTCATATCGTCACATTCATTCTGGATGTATTCGTGTATTCTTGGTGTGCCCATACAGATGATATTTCTGTAAAATAAAAGGATTTTAAATAGTTTTTCAAGAAATAATCGCTTGTTAAATTGGGCCAATTTGTAGGACTACAGTCGGATATGTGCGACCACTCATGCTACCACAAGCGATCCAACTAGCTGTTCCTACCGCTTCTTGTGCTTTCTCGCGTTGTTAATAATGCGCTAATCGAGCGTAACTGTACTGTTGGTAGGACCTGTAGGAGACGATTTCCTCACTCATGGACCAATGCGCTAGGATGTAGGAGAGTGGCCGCTGTAGATTGGTAATGGTCTTCTGGGGAAAGATACCGAATTGGTGGTGGAGGCCCCATAACGGACTTCGACGTAGGACTCTCCTAGAGGTAATGGAAGCCTTTCGAAAAGGAGTACAACAGATAGGAGCCGAACTTATTGGTAGCACAGTAGCTTGATTGTGGGAGCGTTTAAATTGCGGTTTGAGCTGCTCTGATTGTGAGTACGGTAGATTCCAGGATCGACTGGTCAAATGTCTGTGAGGTTCAGTGAAGACGGTAGCAGAGTTGTATCTTGGAAACCGATAGGAGGATAGCGGTAAGCCGTTTCCCATCCTGTTGGAAAAAGGAGAGGAAGATAGCACCAAGCAGAACTAACAGGGTCTGCGGTTGGCAAAGTGACATGTCTGAGAGAGACATGAGATGGTCGTGAAGAAAATTGCACTACCATCCTGCGCTAAGAGGAGCAAAAATAGATTGTTGGCTAGTTTACCACCAACCCAGAGAATGGAGACAGGATGAGGATCCTCCCTGCTAATTTTAGGAGAAGCGGAGGTGGTGGGTTCGCTAGTATTGAGGGTAGACAGCCTCCCGAATCTCATCATGTAGGTTGGTGGTCTTATACCATCCTACAAGTCCTAAGTAGGCCGAGAATTAAGGAACGGAGCGAGTGTAGTTTTGTCCTACAGATTGAACTGTGGGTGCCTAGTTTTAAATTTACTTTAAATCCAATTTTCGTAGAATTTCAATCAGAACTCGCACCGAATTTTGTGCAAACAAATATTGCGCCTCCTTTTTGGGATTTTCAAGTAATTGCAACCATTCAGTTGGATGTGTTAATTGATGATTGCTAATATTTTTAATTAAATCATGATTGTTGTGTTTGACCAAATATTTGATAGAATCCAAACGTGAACATGTTTTACAATAAATTCGTTGATTATCCGGTAAATTTTGCACCTAAAAACCCATAAATAATTGACTAAAAAAATTTGTATTTTACACAATAATAAACCTCGTTGAATTTTAGAAATAACTTCCTATGATTGATGTTTTTCAAAAATTCACGACGTAATTCATCCCAAATTTGTCGTTTTTCCTTAGTGAAACGTTCCAATTCGTTTTGATAGAGAAAAAACGCACAATCTTTACGGTCACGACATGCTGAACACGCGTAAAAATTCCTTTGTTCTCCATCGATTTTACGCGAAAACAATATGGTAGGACCATGAGGACAATAAGGGTGTTTCGATAAATCCTCCACTATCACCTCAACACCTGACATTTATATTTTTAATTTAAATTTAATTAAAAGACACAAAATTGTTATAAACATAACCTAAAAATAATGAAAGGTTATGTTATTATGTCAAATTTTTGACAATGACGTCTATTTTGATAGACTAATGCTACGCTTACAAATTTATCAAATTATAAAGCTACATGCACACTAACCTATTATATAAAAAAATGAAATTTATTGGAAATTGTGACGAAAACGGATACATTTCCGATAAAAACAGAATTCGAATAGAAATATTATGGTGCTAATAATTAAACCGAATATCAAAAACATGAATGATGGCCAAATTTCGTTTAATGTTAACGCTTGCGTTTCATATATAACCATTTGATTATTTCTGGGTAATTTAAACTGATAAGCTGATCTATACCAATGGTGTATTAATCCATGATCATCCATACGACCGATTAATTGTGAGAATGTCTTTGCAAACGGTGTCGACATTTGCATACACCAACCATGATAAGTGTTAGGGAAAATATTCTCTTTTAATAAACGTAAACGTAAAAATTCGTTTTGTGTTAAAGATTTGCGACATTTTTCGAAAATCTCATATTGTATTGATGCTTCTTCATCAATTACAGCTATCCAATTAGTAAATGTTGCTTTTACAGCTTCACATAATTCTAATTTATCATTAATATGATCAAGTAGTGATCTATAGACTGGATCATATGATAAGATTAGATTCTCTTTTAATACGGACCAATCTTCTTGATTTACTTGAAATGTAAAATCGTTATCAATTAAATCGTCGATAGTTTGTGATCGTTGATAGTTGGGACGTGTTAATTTTGATATTAATTTCGTTTCATAGATTGTTGTAAATACTAACATCATCAACCACCAAAATGAGAAAAATGATCTTATTGTGGATGATTTGATGATTTTTAAATGTTTCAGATTTGTTGGTTGTCCAGAAATTGGCGCAATTGTTATCTACAACAAAAATCATCCAAACAATAAACGCCGGTGGTGCATTCCACACAAAAACTTACACGTAAAATATTAAGAATTGATTCGTTAAGTTTAAGACGTATTCCAACCACTTTGACAGCAATAATAATCGTAATCACAATAGTAATCATAGTGAAGCGTACAATTGTATCAGTAATAATTAGAGTATTCCTAAGTGTGCTCCAGAATGGGTTATAAGTTGAATAGAGTATTGAAAAACCTTCATAAATGATGAATCGTGTAAAATCCGTTGATATACCACGTTCAATTGATACGCTAATACCACCAATTGCCCAATCGACACGTCGGAAATGTACCTATATAGAAATAAAACTGTTGTTACACCAATTAACGGACATTCCGTAGAAATAACGTACACCTTCCACCATAGCATGCCATTGTCCTCGTGGATTCAATTCACTCTCATACTGGATTAGATCGTAATTAAAATTTAATTTCTCACTAAAAGCTTTTAAAAGCATCCCTTCAGGACCTTGAGGATCGCATTTGTTGGAAATATTCCTGGAAAATTTAACCAATAAATCGTGTGTTGTTTTTTTTGGCGCGAAATTAAAAAATACTTGCAACAGAAGAATGGTGGATATACACCGTAAGCGATTTTAAATCGATGTCCATTGAAATTGTTGTAATAATTAATAAAATTTTGTAAATTTGGTAAATTACCATCATTTGTAATTTGTTGTAAAATACCAGTTTTATTACCACAATAATAACAACAATGGTATAAATGGTTGGTTTTTGTTAAAATTATCAAAATACTTGATGCCCATTGTAGACCATCGATTTGCCAAAATTCTATAATGCCCATATTATCAATATTGTTCTTATCAATTTTATAATCATCTAAGATGTAGATTACAATGTCTTTTGATTGTAAATTGTATGGAATTGAACAAAATCGTTTAAATTCGTATGGATTGTTTAATAAAACCAAATTAACAATATTATAACCAATTGGTCGTTTATCGATAATTTTATTATCGTAATTAATTAAATAATAAGCATGTTGTAAATTAAATGATTGCAGAAATAACATATTTAAATTATCAATTGTTTTGTTATCATAATGAATGATTAAATTGTAATTGGGGAATTGTTGAATTATTTTTTTTGGTATTTGATTAATTTCAACAATTTCCAATAAATTTTTACTAATTACCAATTTGTTTAAACAAATACCAATAATTAACACAAATCGAATTATGATTTTTATTATCATTATCATTGATAACAGTCGTGATAATTTAATTACGTTTAAACTACTTGCTAGGTAATTACAGTTTGAATAATTAAAACTGAGAATTGTTGCACGTTTATGTACAAACCATTAACAACAGGGGTGGATCTATTTATTTA
>JAZBGY010000525.1:0-28172 GCA_037414755.1 Lydus trimaculatus | reverse complement strand
TTTTATGTAATAAATTGTTTCTAATTTATTATTTCTTATCGTTTCTCGTTCATTTAATTTATAACAAGCTAAATAAAAGTTGAATCTCTCAGTTATACTTCGTCTATTTCGAAATGGTCAACCTTACTTTTAGAGTTGATAGCGAAACTCTGTATAGACAAGTCATAATACTTTTATAATTTAAAAAAGACGCATCCAGTAATACGAGGCGTTTAATTGGCTAGATAGTACACTCTGTGACGTCATTCTAATGCGTAATGTTCTTCCATAATATCGAACAATATTTAGCTTGCGTATCTTTAACTTTTAGTGTGATGGTTGTGGTGGTGATAGAAGACCGCCTAGTGGTAAGAATCGGGATGAATTAAAAACCAACAGTGGAACCGGCTTATATGTGGACCCATCTATAGGACATCCATAGCCTTAGAAAAGTCGCCAAAACTTTTACAAGAGAAATGTGTGCTAGAGAATGTTTACGAAGAAACGTAGACAAATATACAATTGGAGAAACGGTGCTGAAAGTTCTAAAACCCTTTTGTCTTGAGTCAAAAGCCATCTGGGAATGTCGTCAATCTTTCTAACAACTGGCACTATAGCTATACTCATAAGTTTGGTGTCATTCTGTGAGCTAGCCAAGACCCACAGAAGGCAGGAAATTTGTGGATGGGAATGGAACGCAAAAATGCTCTACTAAAAGCACTGTCCAGGCATGCGACAGACAAAGAAGTTTATTAATTTGCCTAAGAATGCTAAGAAGCTTTTCGGCCTAAGTAGGAACGAACTCAACTGGGTACTGATTAATGAGGTACCATCTCAAAAAACTGGGCAAATCAGACAGTAGCTCATATAAGACTCACCCACCTAGACAGTGTGACTCTATCACCTGATGAATTCGGGATGTGGTCTTCCAGAGAGATTGTTAGTTTTGCGCTAAAAGGTCAAAAATGGTCAAACGACCCCTATAATCTAAGGTAGCTCATTGACAACTACATTGTACTACTGTAACTTTATTTGCAAGTCATCATCATTACATAATCTTCAACATTTTTATAGTGAATCTATAGTTTTTTAGTCTACTTGACTTTATTGTTAGTTTATTTATTTTTGAAAACAATGGAGGCTACTTTATAAAACAAAACTTAATCTCACAGTAGCCGTATAGCACGTACAAAACGTGCAAACTATCGAATACATTGAGCGTGCAAAAAAATGTGACGTCACGTCAAACATGACCAAAAGGAGAGATATGTGTGTGTCACAGTAACACGGTTGTCCTTATAAATGCAACATTCTTGTTCAAACGTCCACACTTAGCGCGTTCCAAGGACTGTCACTCCGCTTCGCTCTCTACAGGACTGATCGACTATAATGCTTTACTCAACGACTGCTCATACAGCCGACCAGTAATATCGTTGCCATCTTTAAATCTACCAGATCGTTAGATTGCAATTGGTCCACAAGCATCTTGATTTTGAATCTAACGTGTTGAAATAGATTGCCTGTTACTAGCGCAGTCACCAGTGACGTCATTCCACTACATAATGGATTCGCACAAGATCAATCAGTCCTATAGGTGATTTGATTTTGAATTTAGCCCATTGAAATTGAGACAACGCGCACTCCAAATGACGTCACCCTTTGCATAATATAGAGCGGAACGGTAGGACAGTCTGTGAGCGCGTTCAAAGTACCGCGTGCTGGTTAGAATGAAAACGTCTTAAATCGCGTGATTAATAGTGTAGTGTAGTGTAGTATCGCTACATTATGCGCAGTACAGTTGCGCAAATGGATCCTTTTAGATGAAAACGTGTGTAATGTTAGCAAATGGTCTAAAACAGCTAGTTAAAGAAAGAATCCATTTGGAAATTGTACCGAAAACGGATGCATTTTTTATAAAAACAAAATTCATATAAAAATATTAAAGTGGCAATTATTAAACCAACTGTTAATATTAAAAATGCTGGCCAAATTTCATTAAATCCCACTGGAACAATTTGTTGTTCAATTATTTCATTACTTCTTGGTAATTTTAATCTATTAGCTGATTGATACCTGTAAATTATGTTTTGATAAAAAAACAAAAATTCAAATTAGAGATCTTTCTGGATCAAAAATACACAGGCTGGTAACTTTTGCCGATGTCCGGTTAGTCGGAGGGGATTTCACATTAGCCAATAGAGTTCACACGTTGTTATATCTGACTATCCACGGCGCATGAGTTGATGATGTGGGCGTGTCTTCAGTCTTCACGGTGACCTAGTTTTCAAGCTGTGTATTTTTGTTCCAGAAAGACCTCTAACATCGAATTTATTTGAATTTAAATACCGACCAATATGATATTAATCCACTATCATCGAGTTCACGAAATAATTGTGAGAATTTTCCAACAAACGGTGTTGCTTTCTTCATACACCATGTAAGATAAGCATTAGGGAAAATATCATCTTTTAATAAACGTAAACGTGATAATTGTTCTTCTGTAAAATATTTTGAACATTTCTTGTTAATGTTATGTTCAAACGGTATCTTTTTATTAATTATAGCTGTTCTTCCGTTTAAAGTTGCATTAACAGCATTACATAATTCAAATTTATCATTGAAATGATCAAGTACAAATTTATATATTGGATCAGTTGATAAATATAAATTTTCTTCTAATACTTCAGAATAATATTCAAGTCCATGAAAGTGAAATTCATTTTTAACTAAATCATCAATACTATTCGGTTCTTGATAATTTGGTCCAATCAATTTTATAAATAATTTACTTTTATATGTTGCTGTTAAAACTAACATTATCAACCACCAAAATGAAAAAAATGACATCATCGAGAATATTTTGAATATTTTGCAACGTTTAATATTTGTTGGTTGTTCAAAAATCGATGCTACTATGAGCTGGAACAATTTAATGTAAATGTGCAAATAAACGTTTCCAAAATCGGCCGATTTTAAAACCGGCAGCGCAGAACGTTGTCACCGTTCAAAGACTGTCAACCCACTCCGCTCTCTATAAGATTGATCGACCAATGCTTTAGTTAGCGGCTACTCATACAGACCGTCAGATTGCAGCTGATCCACAAGCATCTTGATTTTGAATCTAGCCAGTTGAAATAGATTATCGCGGTATTAGTGCAGTCGGCAGTGACGTCATCTCACTACAAAATGGTTGACAGTCCTTGATCATCGTAGTGCAAATCAATCGGTCGACTAACACGCCTGTCCTATTCGACCGATTAATTTATCGTTTGTGCGCACTCAACCCTAACGTAAATGACCACTTACACTCATAATAGTCGCAATTGATTCATTAGTTTTGTGAATGATTGTGGCAACTTTTGCAAAAACAATAACAATAATTATTATAACAATAATTTCAAATCCTGTCATTGAATCCTCAACAACTATAACGCTTCCAAATGGAGTCCATGATGATTTAAAAGTTGAGTAAAGAATTGAGTAACCTTCATATATAATAAATTGTGTACAATCAGTTGCAGTAAGACGATTTATTGATGCCGTAATACTTCCAATTGCCCAATCGGCATTACCATAGCGTACCTAAAATCGAACAAATACGTCCAGTAATTAGACTGCAATTAATTTGGGAAGAAACAAAAAGATATTTCTAGCGTTTTTAAAATGAAAAAGTTAAACTTCAGTTGTCTTGTTCTGTACAAATAAGGAAAATAATGTCAATTTTTCAAAATATCACTACAGAATACCTGAAAGATGGAAGTATAAGTGCTATCCTACTGTTGCGATATTTGTAAATGTTAACGCTTGTTTTCCGTATTTGCAGACTAGTTATTTTCCTTATTTTTACACTAACAAACTATTAAATTGCCAGTGAATACTAGAAACCTGTTTATTTATCTGAGATTGTGTTAAGCCGCGTCCACATCTAACGAACGAATTCAAACAAATGCGTAAAGAGAAGTAGATGTCTTTGCATTCGCCTGTGCTGCAAGACCTGGTAAACATTTGTGTTCTCGTCCACATTATACGAACACGAACGAATAATTTCGTATGTTCGTTCGCATTCATTTGCGTTCGTTTTGTCATTCATACTGTTCGTTTGTTGGATGTGAACACCACTTAATGGGTATATATATAATAGAAACGTACACCTTCAATCATTGCACGATCGTTTTTTGTAGCTGGCAACAATTGACTAACATATTTGAATAAATCGTATTTAAAATTCAATTTTTCAGCAACTGTGTTCAAAAGTATACTTTCAGGACCGTGTGGATCGCATCTATTTGAAATATTCCTTAAAATTCAACCAATCAATTGTGTTGTTTTCTTAAGCGGGAAATTTGAAATAGGTACTTATACTTGCAATAGAAGATTGGCTCAACTTCAGTGTAAGCGATTTTAAATCGATGTCCATTGAAATTGTTGTAATAATTAATAAAATTTTGTAAATTTGGTAAATTACCATCATTTGTAATTTGTTGTAAAATACCAGTTTTATTACCACAATAATAACAACAATGGTATAGATGGCTGGTTTTTGTTAAAAATACCAAAATACTTGATGCCCATTGTACACCTTCGATTTGCCAAAATTCTACTGTCTTCGAATTATTATGAAATTCATAATCATCTAGGATGTAGATTGCAACATCTCCTATTCCAAAACGAGGTCTCCATGAAGCGAAACGCTTAAAACTGAATGGATTGTTTAGATAAACCAGATTAATCGTGAAAGAATGTCGTTCATATTTCCGTACAAGGTGAATATCGTAATTAAGTAAACGATAAACATATTGTGAATTTGGTAACGGTGGAAACAATATATTTAAATTATTAATTGTTTTGTTATCATAATGAATGATTAACTCATATTTGGGATATTGTTGAATTATTTTTCTTGGTATTTGATTAATTTCAACCATTTCCAATAAATTTTCACTAATTACCAATTTATTTAAACAAATACCAATAATTAACACAAATCGAATTATTGTTTTTACTTCCATTATTATTGCTAGAATAACAACAATTCGATTTGTTGCTAGAAACGTTTATTATTTTCAAAAATAAAAATCAACTATAATCGGTATTATTTACAACGAAATTGGTTTTAAAAAACATATTATTTTAAAATTATAATTATTTATGAATTCTAATATATTTATATCCCAATTGTTACGAATCGGTCGACTTGACTTAAACGAAAAACCCTGTAACATTAGCGTTAATAGAGGACGTATCTACAGGTGTGAATCTTTGGATAATCAAATGGACATTTTGCTTCAGATCTAGTTCAAATCTAGTTCGATGGTCAAGTCATTATTGACGGACTGTATATTTCTATCTACCCTTATCTACTTGTTTTTTATTTTTGTTTTTCTACCGTTTGAATATAATTATCATCATGATAGTAGAAATCAGATATTGTACAATTGATAATGGGTCTCGCTGTGACGTCATGAACCAATCAATCAATCGAGCACTTCTAGTGGAGTGCAACGCTTTTTAACTATACAGTGTTGGCTTTTCTAATGCTCACTCACATTGCAACAAATACCGATCTTTGTCTGATAGATTTACAAGCAGATGCGTGAGACCCTGTTCAGATACGACGGAAACCACGCCACCCAGACGGATCCTATTTACATTACTGTCTACCAACTTGTTTACACTTGTCTGCACGGATCGAGGATCCACAAATCAACCGCAAAGAAATAGAACCGCACGGTTGTATTATTACAGGTCGTTCAGTTGCAAGGTGGTTGCCGCATGTTGAAAATGTGTGCCACCATACTGATTGACTGAAATATAGCTTCGCTGGCGCTTGTATGTCCGCGTGGTTACCGTCGTGTCTGAACCATGGACTCCGAATCCCTATGCTAAATAACGGTGAAGTTTCGTACACACCAAGTTTTAAGGACAGAGAATAGCGCCGGGGTTAGTTGTCTCTTTCTAACTTTCTGCGCATGCGCATACACATATTATGTACTACTACAATTTACCAAATTCTATCGAATTTTACCGATTTCACCCGACCGCTTATTTATATGTTTATCTCATTCTAACTTATGCCAAACCCCTAAGAGTAGGTAGTGCAGAATTTTTTTCCAATGTTCGCATTAGAAAAACCAACACTGTATGTACACGATATTGATACGGAACAGAATCGGATTGCAGATAAACTGTGCCACGGGGTAAACAACGGTTATAGACGCCTTTTGTAAGATTTCTTTTGAATAATATCATATTGCGCATTATTGGAAAGGGTGTCCGGTAGAAGTGCTCCGGTCCGACACTGATAAGGAATTTATATAATGCTTGTTTTCTTATCAATCAGTGGCGAATCTACTCTCCTTGGTGTCCAAAGCTATAATAATAATTTTGGGACCTTTGAACATCTGGTAGCATTGTTAGCGTCATGGTAAATCCCTCCCTGTTCCTTATACTATGTAGTTCTTTGTTTTTTTTTTAAAAAAAAACGACATGAAATTAGATTGTGTTCGTCTCGTATAGAGCGATATTCTCTTAGGAAATTCAAACTATCTAACGTTAAGCCATAAAGTTCCATTTACCATCAATTTAGTTTTGTTTCTTTTCATCTGAATAATAAGCAAAATCCGTAACGAACTGTCTCTTCTTTATACATTAATACTCTATATTCCATCTAGTAGGATTCAAATAAAACGAACTATTTCTTGATTTATGCTGCCGTTCTTTGTCTAAATCGAACTTAAGCTGTAGCCAAAAAACAAATGAATATACGCTAAGGGCGTATGTAGAAGCTGTATTTTTCACGCGTTCGTGTAACGTGCGCGCTTGCAATGCGAAAGAGTGTCGTTATAGCAGATTGTTTGCGTTTGTGTCGATACAAACGATGTGACTCGCAATACGAAATTCGCACTCGCAACGCGCCCTGTATCGACGTATCTGCGCGTTTCTGTTAATCCATGAACGTATACAAAGGTGCAGAGGTTGCGATTGCATCACGCTTGCAGTATGCATGATTTAGCACGTCAAAAAGACGTCGTGTACATTGGCCCTAACAACTTCGTAACCGTGTAAATGGAAGCCGTGTACAAAAAGTTGTCGTGTAAAATGAGGTACATATATACAAATAACAAATTTTTACCACATTTTTTATTTATTTTTCTATGCCAATACGATAACTTAAATTACAATAATAACAATAACAGTATATGTTTTTTTTTTTTTGATATTCGTACAATAATACTGATATACTTTATATAACGGTTGTCCATATAAAGCCAGATTTATACGAACATACCGTTAAGAAAACTATTCTATTTACATATAGCTAAAATTGAAGACAGAGATTGTTTCTAGATTTATCGTGTAATAATTAATAATTTTCAAAAAATTTCGGATATTTTTAAAAATATTTATCAAAGTAGCATCTACAAACTAACAGATTTTGGTTCCAATATTATTATTATTATCATTATTATTATTATTATTACTAATGGCTATTATAAAAAGTCACCTAAAAAAATCACTAGCTCTCTTACATTACAGAATGTTTCACTAACAGTTGTACCAAAAATATAATCGACCAATAGCCTGTCTCTAATCAGTCACGTGTGTGTGTAGAACATGCGCTGTTACTACAATCAACATTCGAATTGTCACCATTAGTGAAACATTCTGTATTATTTTTATTTTATTTTTTATATTAAATGGTTCCCAGATTTACACAATTATTGGTTTATCTAAATCTATTTTTCTGCTGTTTTAATTTTTTTTTTATAATAAAAGAAATAAGACACAAATTTGATATCTTGGTAATTATTTGAAATATATCCGTACTAGTGTTAGCGTTAACTTTAACGCTAACGTTCCTATTACGGATGATCTGTATTAATGATATGACACTCATACAATTGGGGATTATTATTATTATTATTATTATCATTATTATTATTGATAATTCAATTAATTTAGGCTAATTTCGCGTTTTTATCACATTAATCAATAAATTTTTTTTAAAAAAAATCAAGATCTCTACAGATTTTTTTGTTTTTTTGTTGTGGTTTTGTTACGATTGGAATTTTATTATTAAAAGACATCTGGTGTTTGTTGACGTTGTCCTGGTGGATGATAATCATTGATATCACCATCAATCGGTGTACATTGGTGTGGTGAACACGTTACTTTAGCTCCATTACCACAAATACATTCAACACAATTACCTGTATCGTGTGGTAATTTATCACCAATTTGATATTTTCGTCCTGTTAATTTATATAAAAATATTTTAATAAATATCAATAAATTACTAGAAAATTGATTTTACCCATTATCACACAATATTTTGCAACAGTTGGTAGAACTGGTACTGTACTCGATGATGATGATGATGATGTGTCGGTTGATATTTCAAAATCATCATCAGATGAAGATGAAGATGAATCAGTGTAATTCTCGTTTGTAATTGTTTCAATACTTGAAGATAGAGATGTAGATGATGATGTTGAAGAATATTCAGTTTTTATTGTTGTTGATTGTGTTGAAATTGTTGATGGTGATACTGGTGGATCTTCTGTAAAAAAAAAAAGAATCGAATTTTTCCACAATTCTACAAATTTTCCAATTATTTGATATTTACGACAAGGTGTGAATGGTCCACGATCTTTACATGGTCCGTCTAATGGTGGCGGACAATCTTGCCACCAACAGAACATCTCCCCATCCAAACACAAACAGAATTCACAAGGATCCGTACGGTAGATCTGCAAAAAATTCAATTGTTTTTGTTACAGAATTCAACAGTTGATTGTAAAAATATTCTAGTAACTGTGTGTGTTTATAAATATTTATTTATTTTTTTATTACGTCAAACGATAAGTCACCCTGTGATCATTTGTTTTATGTGATAAATGTTCACATTTAAGGGTTGATATAGGATATAGGGTTGGTAAAACAGGAAAATCTGTCTACCTGTGATATTCGATGCTGACTTGACACGAATATATATAGCGTTAGTCTTATTATTTTTTTAATATTCTGTTCGGATAGTTGTTGGATCTTACGGTCGGGTTGCAAACATGGCACAAGAATTCTTGATAATAATCGGAATTAGTAAACGGTTGACTAGAAATTGACGTATTCCATAAAAACAATCATCGTAATCCGGATGTCTATTTATTGCTCTACAATAAACTGTAGTCTGTAACAATATTTATGACATGGGAACATTGATGAAGCTAATAGAGTTGATATGGAGACACAAGGCTTGAAATCAATCTTGATCATCATTATAACGATAGAGATCTAGATTATGCGATTTTAACAATCGGTAGAGTAAAATCTAATCTAATTTACAGTTTCTCTAGTTTCCCACTTTCAAACAGTTTCATTCTTGATGGAGAATTGTTGAATTGTTGGTGTAGATCGAGATCAAGATCAAATTTCCGTTTAATAGAATACGTTGACAGTTAAGATTGATGTTTTAGCAACCGGCGGACCAGAAATAATAAGTGCAGAATAAACGTACGCGACTGCCGTAGTAACTTTACACACACGGATTTACCCTTGACAATATCAATATGTTAAACCCTTAAAGATACACCCTTATACACATATGGAGAAGTTCCTTTTTCCTTTTTTCTCCTTCATCTACAAATGCACATTTCTCATAAATATTATCGTAAAAGCTTAATCGTTTTTTTTTTTGTTTTTGTTTCTTCAACAAAATGCATTTTGTTTTCTCTACTAGTTTGTTGTGAAATAAAACTTTCCAACAACGAATGTGTGTTGGAAAATACAAGAAAATCCCGAAAACGTCTATTAGAATGATGATAAAACAAAGATAGAACGATGAGTGTGTGTGTTGTGGAAATTGCTGTAAAGGAGACAAGCCATTAGAGAATTTTAAACATTTTTTTTTCCGGGTTTTATCTGAAAGAAAACCACATTTCTTTTAAAGATATTCTCTTTGATATTTACACAGCAATTTGTACCAACAATAGCAACATAAATATTGAATTAATAATTTTAACAAAAAAAGCACTAAATCTAAACTTAACCAATGGATACGATTAAAACCAACAGTTTGACAAACACTGATTTGTTAATATTTACAAAACAGCATGTTATAACTGTATAAACACCAAGATTCCTGATTGTAATCCAACACACCTCGTTCTAATTACAGTAATGAGTTCGTATAATTATAACGACTGTAGTATCTAGTTGCTGCTTATCTATTCTCTCTATATCTCTCTATCTCTCTCATACACACACATAGACAGATTGTACCATCAGTTCTATAGATTTCCGCTTGTAATACTTTGTTTGGTTTACATTAATTCATTTCCTTGTGATAACTCTTTCAAATTGTATATTTAGTGACAAATCTTCATCTTCATCTATCTCTACTCCATCTATTCGCAATTGGCCGACTTGACTGCGAAATGTACAAACTATTACATTTATGATAGTATGGTCCAGTTGGCCGTATCGGAACATACCGACTATACTTCGTTATCACTGTCATACAGATTGCTTCAACAAAATAAGCATATAGGAGGAAGCATCGTCATCACCCACCTCTCATATCTTTCACGTGCGTTAGAACTGGATAATAACGAGAAATTGGCCAATCACAACTGCAAGAATGTAGAGATGGGTAGTGAGTCAATAAAGACATGAAAGTGGATGGTGCCGATGATGTTTCCTATGTGCTCATTTTGTTGAAACAACCTGTATATTATTGTCTTTGTTGTTGTTATATTAACAGTTATAATATAGTGTTATATATCGATTCAATTTAAACCAACCGGAAACGGAAATGTCGAATACAAGACAATGGTGAAATATTAGAGATACGTATTCGATATATTATCGTAAAAGGCTTTAGTTTCAATTATCTACACGACGCTTTATTCGACAGTTCTCTCTATCTTTTCCAGATATATCCTCAACAGATCAGTAGTATTGGTACAAAAATGTCCTTTGAAACACGACTACTATACAACCCTTATTTTAAAGCTGGTTGAGATTCTATTCTAGAATAATAATAATAAATTTTCAACTATATACTACTAACAAAAAAGGGGTAGTTTTTTCTTCCACCATTTCGTTGACAATATAACATTTTGAACTTGTAATCTAATTTCAAAGAATTCCATAGATTACAATTCCAAAATAAAGGGTAAATCTTGTTGATTTTATAGTGATTGAATAAGACAGGTGAGTTATTGAAGTAGACATAAAAGACTACCAACAACAACAACAACAATAGTAAAGTGGATTAAAATGGGCGAAAAGGTGGAGCAAATCAAACTTGAATTTATCTTGAATATTTCAATATTTGTTAGTTTCGTACAGTTAAAATTATAGTTAGGCTATTCAGATTTGGGCCGACTTGACTTTCACAGTAATTTCGCACAAAATATACTCAATAATATGGAAATTGCAACACCAAACATGGCCGAAACGGTTAACCAGGGAGGGTCAAGAAGGTCGTAGAAGAGGAATCGCGGTAGTAATGAAGAACAAAGAGGTGCAGGATGATCAATGGTTAGCTAACGAAGGTCGTCCTGTAACCCTTCGAACGTTCTACCGCAGTATCAGGGATTTCGGCTTGCAGTTGTATCAGGCACATCTGGTGTTACTATTAACAGTTCAATACCAGTAGCAGCACTTGGAATAGTAAGGGTTACGACTGCATTGGAACCTAAGGTGGCATAAGGTGGTGTTCAATGATGAATCGTGGTTATGTGGATGAGGTGGTAGAGTCCCATATTCTTCTATTTCTTGGACAGTTGGAAGACCCACTTTTCCAGCAGGATAATGCCCGTCCTCATATCGCAAAACGTTCTATGGACTGATTTGCAGAGGGTAATGCCGATCTGTTGCCAAGGCCACCCCGATCTCCTGATCTTTCGTCTGAGCATATTTGGACATTACGGCCAGTGAACTGAGGCACCCCTTGTAGGTGTTGCAATTTCCATGTCCATCAGCATTACCACGTTGCAGTCAAGTTGACCCAATCACAACAGACATACTGTACATTTAGTTAGTTATAAAGTGGGTAAGAAATCATCTCAACAACATGAATATTCAAATTGCTTTCAGTTACAGTCGAACTATTTGAATCAATTTAATACAAGCGTTTTAATTGTGGTCAATTCTGTACCACTTGAAATAATGTCAGTAACAGTAAACTATGGAATGATTCTCTAAGATTGCCAAATAATATTTTAATTATCTTTAAAATGAAAGTTGATTAGAGAACTTACAAATTACTCACTCCTTGGAAAACTTTCTATGGAAATATTACAATAGCGTTGATATCCGATTTCTCTTATTTTTGTAAGTTTTCAACTACGGATTTAAATAAACTTGGTAGAATCATTGTTGAAATATATGTTGAAAGAGTGAGCAAAAGAGAGACAGAGAGAGAACGATAGAATGAAGTGGACTTGAAAGTAATTTTGTTGGATTTCAAATACAGTTTCTTCTTTTTGTACTTGTTCCACACCATACAGAAATCAATTCGTTTTAAATTCATCCATATAGAAAGATAAAGTTAGAGATTTGTTACAAGAGTATATAAAACGATGTTTACATTTCCTTAATGAGAAAGACTTTTTTCAAATGATTGCAACAAACCCATCGTTATTAATTAAAATTTCCAACAAGACATCAATGAAGATAGTCGTCAGTCCTTAGGGATTGATACAAATTTTCCTTAAATCGAGAAAAAACACAACAACAAACAAGATAAGAATAATCGTAGATACACAGATAGATAGAGAGAGAGGTATACTTTAAAGTTCAAGATTAAATACGTAAACAATGCTTTTATCTTGTCACCAGGTCGGTGTATAGCGTCAGGAGGGTGATAAAGTTTAAAGTGAAATGATGGGGGTAATAACAACACAATCACAAATACAATAAACAGAGGGCGGGTGGTGATGGTGGTGAATATTTAAAGAGTTTGTGGTAAATTCGGTTGAATTTCTATATAGAGAGATTGAATGGTTTATATACCTTGCGGTTATTATTAAAACAGATCAATACCCAGTAATAGGACAATAAATACGAATCAGTGCTTCTCAAACTTTTATTAATCATGTCCATTTCAATTATATCAATTTGACGGTGGGTTTCCGGTGAAATTGAACAGTTTGGGCAACACTGCATCAATTGATTTTTTCCGGTTGAAAATTGTTGGATTTCTAAGTGGGAAAATTAATTTTCTCTCGATTATGGTACTTGGTGGAAAACGATTTTTTTTTTTCGATTACTGATCATTGTCGGATCTACCCAAGCGAGATTAGCACATTTCCTTTATAATTATTGGTCGATAATCGGTGGTTTTGTGGAGAATCAACGTTGTGGTTGTTCAACATATTACAAATGTAAATTGAATTGTCTTGATCGAAATTGTTGATGATTTTCTATATTGAAACTGACCAAAATCCATTATTATTCATTATCATTATTGATTTTTCTATTTGGAAAGTTTTATTTTGTAATTAGTTGTGTGTCGCATCTGTTCCATTAGCACTTTTAAAGAATATGGAAACATAAACAACAATTTCGGTGTGTTAAAAAGATTACCACAGTTGGGTATTTTACAACATAGAACACCACTTGTTACTGTTGTTTGTACCGCTAATAAATTTTCGTAGAACTAAACAACCAAATTGTTAAACAATTCCAAATTGTTGAACTAAACTAATTAGTGTACACTACACATGTTTGTTTGACTTTTTCAAGCTTTTTAATTACAAATTAATTAATTCACCAACGAAATATTTGCTTTTTAATAAATGAACAATTAGAATTTCAAATTCCTAATGAGTGTTTGATTATTGTTGTTTTTCTTACCTGTTGTCCGTGAGTGTATTCAACACCGGCAACAAGACATGTAGCCGCTGAACTGAGCCGTTCAAAACCATGTGTTGTAAAATCATCTTCATTACCATCATCATCATCATCATTGATAATTTGTATATTATTATCATCATCATCGATATCTGATGGTATACCATTCGATTCAATGTCATTGTTGATTATTTTAACAGGCACTGAAACAATTAGTGACAACAATGTTGAAATTTAATTTTGACATTGATTTTAATTGAATTATTGATGATTGTCGAGTGAAAAATGGTGAATGCGCTATTTGAATATTAACTTGGACGTCTATCAAAATTGATTAAAATTTAAAGAGCTGCTACCAAAACAACAACAACAAAAAAAAAGCATAATTATTGTTGAACGTAATGGAATTGGTAAGTTCCGGGATTCGAACCTGTAACTTGTATTTGCTCGGCACAAGTGTCTCCATAACGAAGAAGTCTATCTGTGTTACCGTTAAGGCGCGTCCAGACCAAAGACGACGAACTGTGTTCAACCAAACATGGGAGAGCAGCGCTAGATTGCGCAGGCTGTTTTGCCGGTACTTCGGTAGATAGTTAGCGCGCTGTATTTTGAAGGGTTTACACCGAGCGTGCAGAACTGCGCCGTGCAAAACTGTGATTATTGAAAATTGTGTTCCGGCCTAATTCGGCATTGTACCAAATACAGCACGCATAAACAATTTCCTCTGATGTACCGACACAGTACATCAAACTACGCAATTTTGTTCGCTGTCAGAACAGCCGGCGCAATCCCGCGCTGCTCACCTTTGTTCTGCTCACTTGGGCCAGTTGGTCTGGACGCGCCTTTAGATTCGTAAAAGAGACGATCATTTCAGTAATAATACATTGGAATTTTATTAGCGATGACAAGTAGAAGTTTCGACTTTCAGTCCTGGCGGCAACACCCAGTACATACAAAATTTTAATCAAAATTTTTGTTGAATTCATACAAAATCGTGCAAATTCATTGGAAGTTTGTTAAAATTCCGTTTATTAAAAGTCAGAAATTTTTCCAATCAAAGTATTGATTTTGATACACACACACAAAATCAGTTACTAATTACAAAGTGAAAATGGTGGAGGCGCTATTTTAATTTTGACTTTGATTTGCATCAAGCTAAGATGTGAAAGGCATCTTCTCGAATAAATTAAGTCTCAATCAAAGCTGAAAAAGAAATCGTAAAAGGAGTTGTGCTTCTACAAAGTCGAATAAAACCAACTGTTTGTTAGAGGTGCGTTTGTACATTTATATATTAAGACTCAAAGCAGAGCTGACAACCTCAATTATAATAATAATAAAAAACAGAGTAGGAAAATAAATCCCGGCGCCTCCACCATATAGTTTTCTATAAATAAAAGTTTCTGCAAATTTTCAGCAAGCATTTATTCAGTTGCTTTTTATTTCGTAAAAATGAAAAATTTGTTGAATAGTTTCAAGTATTTACCGAGCGCCTCCACCATTTCCAATTCAAACAATTTCACAACAAAAATTATGTAAATTACTACCGAAACTGGTGCTAAATTTCAATAGAAATCATAACAATTGAATGAAACTTATGGAATTTTATTAGAATTTCATTAAAAATTTTTCATTCAACATTCAACTGAAAAACTGAATTTCCTACCCTTAACAATCAATTTTTCAATACAAAGTAACTAGAAAATTGGAGCTTAATTGCAATGAAAATCAAGATTTCTTTTAATTTTGTTGATTAATTGGTTTGGCGCATCCACCATTTTTTTCAACAGAAAACATATTCTCTACCACCCGAAATTAGGGATGAATCGTACGAGAACCATTAGTTCGATAAACGATAGTGTTAAGGAAAGCGTCCAGGCTGCCGTCTCCACCATTTTTCAAATCAAACACGAAGATAATCGCAACGAAATCGTGGATTTGTCGCTTCAACTTTAAAATGAAGATTCAAACTACAAGTAATCGACTCAATTTTCTCAGTAAACAGTAGGGTGAAACAAAGCGGATCTGATGGATTCTTAAAAATTCGGACCTAATTACGACGGTTAGGGCAACAAAAAACGAAAGAAACACTTACAGTAAGAATGACATTTTAACAATTTAAGCCGACCGTTTGTTCAACACTCGTTTTAATAAGAAAAATTTTAACATTTCTGTAAAATTACCGCTGAATACTGAAGAAATATGAATAAAGTTGACAATATTGCAGGTTCTCCCAATCAGTGTAAATAACGATAATTCGACTAATTTTTGTAGAAACAACGGCACAATGCTGGTGAATTAATCACAAAAATTGAACACGCAGTCAGGTATGTTTGTTACCGAATTTGTAGGGAAAACAGCGAAGTACACACTCGCCTAACCTTCGTTGCATGGTTTCTCTCAAACGGTCGATTTCCTCTTGAGGTATTTTGTCCCAAGAAATTTGTAACTCGTGCTGTAGAGCTTACAGTGTCTGCGGAAGCTGCAGCAAGTTCTTCAGTCTCAATTATGTCCCAAACATGCCCAATGGGCGAAACATGGGGAGATCCGAGTGACCATGGCAAGAGATTAACATTACCCTCTGCAAATCGATTCATAGAACGTCTTGTAACATGAGGAGGGGCTGTAAAAGTGGGTCTCCGAGCTGTACAAGAAATGGAAGAATTTGGGGTTCTACCACCTCATCCACATATCGCTGGGGCCGATCATATTGCATTGCAGGAATACCAAACAAGACCTACTCACATAAGTTATAGCACCCCATACCATAGTTCCCACAGTTTGCGAAGTTCCACACGTCTTCGCCTGACCCTCATACGTCCATCATGCATCCTCAAACAGAACCGGAATTCACCACTAAACACCACCCATGCCACTCGTAGGTTCCAGTGCAGTCGTAACCACTCTGCTGCTGCAGTAAACCGTTCAAATTGTTACAAGACGACCTTCGTTGACCCTCTCTAGTCTATGTCTGATATCAGCGCATGCTGGTGGATTGGTTCCGGTTCCTGCCCCTTCTTAGTGTTGCAATTTCCATGCTATTGAGTACATTTGGACACGACTAGTTGCAAAGTGGCGTCGCATACAAGGCAGTACTGAGGATGGATCCATTGGTGGTGTAGTTGGTTTAGCATACCCACATGCCGCCAAGCAAAGGAAAACTCGGCTGAGGGTGTACATTTTTCGACTTGCTTATAATGGATTGTCTCTCTCATATTTTCTATCTATCGTTCTTTCAATAATTCACTATCATGGGAATATTAGTTTTTCATCCAATTTTGTCTCAAAAGCTGCTTAAACAGTAAAACGATAATTTCACATATAGAGTTATTGATTGTGTGATTGTATTTTCATGGCCAACTTCAACCCCAGTTGTCTGTCTTAAACTTGATGTATTAAGGATACGAACACCAGAACACATGTACCTTAAAACGAATTTCTCCATTTATATTCGAAAAATCGAGTGTTTTCATCTCGCAAAGTTCATTCGTTAATAAAAGAGAACAGTAAAATTTTGATTGAAACTCTTCTAGATTACAACAGGAGCCACACATAAACTGATCGAAAATAAATAAATTCTCTACAGACTTTTGTTGATAAAGATTAGAATTAGTCAAAATTAAATTAAGTTTTGTAACAACAAAGATGTATTTCCTTTAAACTGAAATTTAGGAAATTATAAAAAAATCTTGGTGTAAGGTAGACAGTTTTCGCTATAAATCTCAACTTTCTGTACAAGTTTCTTTAGATTATTATTATTATTATTATGTGTCTGTGTTTGTGCGTATTTTGTATAACAGAGCGGTTTGGAATAGAGCCAAAGTGTCCTTCACAATTCGCTTTGTAATTCCCACCAACTAATTCACTATTTTGTACTTTTTCTACAAAGAACATTCCAGCAAAAAAATTGGTTAATCCAACTATTTAAACAAGAACAATTAGAAAAAACAACAATAGGAGCTTTATAAATGATGAAGAAAGACGATTATTGTGTATTGTGTGTGTGTTGTTTTGAAAATCCAATAATTCCATCAATCCTAAAACAACAATCTGTTCTTTCTCATTTTATTGTTTGTCTTTTTAGTTCAAACATAAATCCTCTTTCTATATTGTGGTTTATATTCTGAAAATCTATAAACTAGATGAAAATTGAATAGAGACAAAACTATATAGACATTTAGATAAGAGTAAGAGGATGAGATATTGAACAAAAGGAAGCCACATGTGTGCCAAGTTTCTGATAAACTTCACTAAAATAGAAGCCAAAACTTTACAACAAAACATTGGTGTTGTAATACCAATCTGTATCTCCTCTAGCGTCTAATTCTTTTTTTTTGGCTCAACGAGACTAAAAGCCATTTTGTATAAATAATATTAATTAATTCCGTTCACATTTTTCGTATGGTAATTTATTTATTTTTCTCATATATAAATGACAACTCGTTAAGGGTTGTTTTATGTTATTTTTGTTTATATTATATGTATGTATGTACCATTCACGTATATACGAAACATAAATTTCTAGTGTGTGTCATCTGTAAAAGTGAGAGGGTGGTGGTTTTATTTATAAATAAAAATAAACCACCACACACGAAAGGGTTGTTTTGATATTAAAGTGGAATGGTTGTTGTAACATCAGCGATATCACAAATCACTGACATAGAAAAGGTTTGACTTATAGAATGATACACCACCGAATTTAGCCGGCAGTTATGAAGGTTTTTGGGGATGATATCGTAAATTTACACAATGATGGTGCTATCATGACCGCAACATAACATCAAATACTGTTAAGACAACAATGACAAAACAACGAATTCGACAAAGAACCGACAAACAGTTATTGTAAAATCAGTTTCGTACAATACGAAAGATTCACACAAAACGGTTTCGTGTAATAGAAAGTTTTATAGAGTTTCAAACTAATCATCTGTTGAAATTCTATTTTCTCTATTCCGTTCATTATTTATTGTTTATTATTATTATTGTTTTGTTGATTGATGAATTGTTTTGTAAATTTTCACAATTTTTACCAATCTATCAATATTTCAGTCGTTTCATTTTAATCAACTTGACTCTCCACAACCATGTAACGATAATAAATCACTAGAGGTTATAGGTTCAATAATAACGTTTTCCAACACCCCCCTTTTAGCTAATTAAAAGTCGACATTAGAATCGTGTTGTGAAATTTTAAATTATCCTTCTATCGTTACTGTCATTTCATTTGATGGATTTTTTGAAATCGCACCTATACTGGCCTGTCATCCAGGTGATACGAAATTAAGGGTAGTTTAAAACAGATATACTGCTGTTAAATTAAAGCTTGAAAGTTAACACCAAGAAGGGGTAGGCATTCTTGGATCAAACTTGGCAGAAACCAGGTGTATGTTTTGCTAGATTTTGTTCTTTTCTTTATTGTTTTGGCTTTTGATCGTTTGTTTTATTGTGTCATCATACCCATAGAGTGCGTCAACGTGGACACAGGTCGTCGTATTGTTGGTTTGCGTAAAGTTGGTTTTTCGTTTAAAGAAATTGCAAATCACCTTAACCGAAACCAATCCACTATCATGCACTGCTATCAGGCATGGACTAAAGAGAGTCGAGAACGTCGCAGAAGAGGAAACGGGTGGGCAAAGAAGAACAACTGAGATTCTCCAGCAGCAGATCGATTGCCGATCAATAGTTAGCTACCAATTGTCGTCCTGTTACCCTTCGAACGGTTTACTGCAGAATCAGATTGCACTGGAATCTACGAGTGGCATAGGGTGATGTTTAGTGACGAATACTGGTTCTCTTTGGGGTGCATGATGGACGTATGAGGGTCAGACGAAGACGTGCGGAACGCCACAATGTTGCATCTTCTATTGCGAGTCCTGTGCAATAAACTGTGGGAGTAGATTTTGTTTGGTATTCCTCCAAGTCAATATGACCTCCCAGCGATATTTCTTGGGTAGTTGGAAGACCCACTTTGCCAGCAGGATAATGCGCGTCCTCATATTGTAAGACGTTCTGTGACTGATTTGCAGAGGGTAATAATGTAAATCCCTTGCCATGGCCACCCCAATCTCCCCATTGAGTATGTTTGGGACATTATGGGGAGAAGACTGAGGAACTAGCTGTAGCCTTTGCAGACACTACAAACTCTACAATACGAATTACAGGTTGCAAGGTACACAATACAAAGGGTAGGCGAGTGTGTAACGCAATAGGGGGGGACTAATCCATTACTAAGGTTGCATTTCGTTCTTTTTCTTTGAAATTTTAATCAGTTGCCAGCGTTTAATAGTCAAGTATCCCCAACAACTTTGCTCAAAAAACTACCTCATAAACAGGATGTGTCGCGAGTATATTAGAAGAGCGGTGGGCGCGCGGGGAGCTGCCACAAGATTACCAAATTGCGTAATTTTACAGATTAAACTGTTGATCAACTTATCCATACAGAAAAATATATTGATTGTCGATATTACTATTGTAATTGAATCAAATATCGTGGTGTGTTATCATCAAAATTCAATTAAATCAACAATTACCATCTTTGCATTAAATCAGCCTATCAAACTAGACTCACAAATGGGATTATTCCATTAATATATAAACCGCAAATATCCCATTTAGTTGTTTGCAATTTGAAAACTTTACAATTTGATAATAATCGATCTCTGGTAGATATCTATTTTGTGTAATCACTAGATATTTGCAACCCGGCGCATCCACCATTTTTGCAAAAAAAACAAAATTATGTCAAAGTTATGTCAATTTTGATCGAATACCAGCAAATCTCGTACATTTAAGTCAAAAAAAAAATATATATAAAATGTCGTCATCACCATCAACAAGTACACCGGTAATGATGGTCGGTCAAAATTTTCGTATTGATCGAAAGATTGGTAGTGGTAGTTTTGGTGATTTATTTTTAGGTAAAAATCTAACAACCGGTGAACATGTTGCAATTAAATTAGAACCAATACGTACTAGAACACCACAATTACCACTTGAATATCGTTATTATCGTATATTGGGACAAGCTGAAGGTATACCAATTGTTTACCATTTTGGTATGTGTGGTAATTTATATAATGCAATGGTTATGGAATTATTAGGTCCAACATTAGAGGATTTATTTCAAATATGTGAACGGCGATTTAGTTTAAAAACAGTTCTAATGATTGCTGATCAATTATTAAAACGTATCGAATATGTGCATAGTAAACGTTTATTATATCGTGATATAAAACCGGAGAATTTTCTAATCGGTCGACAACGTTTAAAAACTGAAAAATTGATCTATATTATCGATTTTGGTTTAGCTGAAGAATATATTGATGAAGCCACAAATCAACATATACCATACAAAGAACATAAATCGTTAACTGGTACACCACGTTATATGAGTATTAATACACATTTAGGTCGTGAACAATCTAGACGTGATGATTTAGAAGCTCTGGGTTATATGTTTA
Source organism: Lydus trimaculatus (assembly GCA_037414755.1). NCBI lineage: Eukaryota > Metazoa > Arthropoda > Insecta > Coleoptera > Meloidae > Lydus > Lydus trimaculatus. Next base: position 6,876 of record JAZBGY010000525.1, on the reverse strand, counting down.
TCTATTTTCTACGTGGTGCATTACCATGGCAAGGTATAAAAACGGCAACAGCTAGAGAACGTCATCAGAAAATTGGTGAAATCAAACGGCATACAACATTAGAAACATTATGTGATGGTCAACCAACAGAAATGTTAACTTATCTACAATATGTACGTAATTTGGATTTTTATGAAACACCAGATTACGAATATTTACGACAATTATTCAAAGATTTATTTGTAAAACACGAATATATCGATAATGGTGTTTTCGACTGGTCAGGTAATCATCTCTTAAAAAAATCCCGTAATTGTACACTGAAACAATCGTTTTGTAGATACTGAAAGTGCTTCAACTAGCGAAAAACAAGATCCAACGTGAAGCCACTACACCTAACACAATCCAAATAGAAGTTTTTTAACAATTATTGTTAAGAATTAATTAAAATATAATAAGATCTAAAATGTGACGAGTTTGAACATGTAAGGGTTGCTGTGTAGTTCATTTCATACAAACAATCATCTCTTTCCTAAAACATTATTTGCATGCAAAAGTCACGATTCGATCTATTTGATTGTTGCCACTATCACATCACAACAATGTTTGATATTAAAGGGATGAATTTCAACCACCCACCCTACTGATCGTATGCATGATAGTTTCCAGAATGTGGCATATATATAGGTTGTTGCTATAATATTTGTGGAATTTGACTTGTACCAACTAGTGATAGTAGTTTGCAATATGCAAAACTACCCTTATATAATTATTACAACCCTGTTATTCTATATAAATAAGTAAACGATTTAATAAATGTTTTTTAAGAAAGAAGAAGGGTTGTGTTTTAGGTAAATTCTTTTATTGATTTTCAATTTTAAAAACGACAATTCAGCAATGGTGGTGGTTTTTTTATTAACTACTAAATACAACCCTGTCAGCATTAAAATTTATCAATGTAGGTAGTTATCAGCATTCCCACTAATCTGTTTCGCATTTTTTTCACCATTAGATTTATTTTGGATCGAATTTTCATGAATAAAACATAATTATTCTATTAACATATTTTTTTTTGTCGTTCTTCCATTATTATTGGTGTGTATGTGTGTGTAGTGGTATTATTCGTATAATGCGTATGACAATGACATAATGATACGCAAAAAGTGACGATGGAGGGTGAAGAAGGTTGGGAAAAGATATGGAAAGAAGAATAATGCTGGGGAGTGAACGAAGATCATTAAAAAGTGTCAAATGATCGATAAATAAATAGGTGGAAACGATAATCGACACGAACATTAAGACAAAATTGGAATTGTTAAGTTGGAATTAGCTTAGGGAAGTTCGTAATTTTTGCAGAAAGCCTCCGCACCCCCTAACACACACACACGCACACGCACACATACATTAGGAAATGTTAAGATTAGAATTTTACAATGATTTAAATTATTCACAAGATAAGGGTGAAATTTACTAATCAGGGGTGCTTTTCTATCGGTATTGTTGAAGTGTTGAGAACTTTATCGATGAAATTAAATTTTGATCCACACCAAACTACAGTGTATTCTGTATTAAGTATTAAACACCTAAGAGTAATAAGCATGCTCAGGAGTCCTAAGGATAGAATTGTGCATAAGTTTAATGCTTTGTATCCATGTTCGTATTGCTATACATCAGGTTTCCTGAGCGTCAGTTATGTCCATACTTAGGCATCAAGTGAGTGAGCTGCTTCCCAACTTTCTCTCTCTCTCTCTATCTCTCTCCCTGTAGCTGTTTCATTGACTCATCGTGCACTCTGCCTTTGTTGATACGGCTCAGGTCACACTCCTCAACGAGCATGGAAGAACAAAGCTGATAATAAGACAAAACTCATGTTCTTCATAGAGATCGCCAAAAATCTATTTCATTTAGGCAAAGTAAGAAGCATGCTGAAATTTCCTGAGCATGAATCTATACAGAAGAGACAAAGCACACATTCCACTAATTTGTGTCGATTCTTTCACTTTTGCTAATTGCGCTATCTTTAAGCTCTATTTGCTGTCCAGGTGTTCTTATGTTTAGTAAAAGTTGAACTCAGAGTTTCGAAATTTGTGTTCAACTTCATTTGATGAGTACGCATACTTGGTTTTTTGTTATGGATCATTGTGTAGAGCAGTAAACTAATAAAAAAGCTTGTTTGGTTCTCAGATTGCTATTTTAGAGAATTGAGTAACATTTTGTACAGTGTTCAGTAAAAGAGGCATTTCTGCTGGCTATATGTAGTGTGGACTAAGTGAGCTCTCAAATTTCAGTATTCTTTTACAGTAAGGTAAAATTGAGCTAAGATCGTGGACAATGATGCTGATGGTAAGCAACTAACTCAATGATTTGCAAAGCTCCATGTCGATAATTGAGGATGTATCGCTTTTTGGGGAGTTTTGTTGAAGTTTAGCAAACACTTGAACTGTAAGAATGTAATTTTGTCATTCAAAACGTCAAAAAATCCTGAATCTTGTTAGGGCCCCAAGAGTCTCAATATTACTTTGACAGTTATTGACTCTCCTCTGTTTGGTCTCTCTCTCTCTGTATCTTTTTCCCTGTAGCTGTTTGGTTGACGCATAGAGCAATCTACTTTTGTTGATAAGGCTTAGGCCACACTCCTTAACGAGCATGGACGAACAAGACTGATAATAAGATAAAACTGATCTTCTTCTATGTAGTACCTATATTTGCTTTCTTTTAGATCCACAGCGATCACCAAAAATCTATTTTATTTATGCAAAGTAAGAAGCATGTTGAAGTTTCCTAAGCATGAATCTATACAGAAAACTAAGCTGAGCTTGTCGCCATGGATGTTGCTCTTCTGATGCTGACGCAAAGTAACTAATTCAAAGATTTTCAAAACTCTGTGTAGAATTGTAGATAATTGAGGATGTTCTGTTTCTATCAATACTTGAACGGAAATTTCAGGAATGTAATTTTGGAATTCAAACGTGAAGAAATCCAACGAAATGCAGAATCTTGTTGAGGTTCCAAGAGTCTCTATATTACTTTAAAAGTTATTGACTCTCTTCTGTTCCTCTTTCCCCCTCTCTCTCTCTCTCTCTCTCTCTCCCTCCTAATTTTCTTGTTATATGACATTTAAATAGGCTTGAAAATTTTCTGTTACACTACATTGTATTACACACCGCTTTTACCGCCTGTCGGCTCAATATTTCATTCAACAGTTAGATAGGAAGAAAAGATGAACGTTATTGGTGGGAAGACAAGATGTTCTCATCTTTTCCTAGAATTCACCGAATTTATTCCACATTTTGATAACGAAAATGTTTAACAAAATGAACGAAAACGTTGAAGGAAGATAAACAAAAAGCTACAACAGTTGTAAGATGATCTCAAATTATTGTTGAACACCAGTAAAACTTTGCGTTAAAGAAGATCCTTCTTTACATTTTAAACACAATCTATAGAAGAGAAAGTTTTGAGATGTGTTATTTATTAAAACTAAAACCATAATACCTTTAGCGTTGCAAGTTGAAAACTCAAACAAGATTCCAAGTAGACAAACAAATTAACGTCTAACATTTGTTGTTAGCAGCTTTAGAAGACTCCACATCCATCAAATTAGACATCTGAATACATTCTGTTGTCAAAACCTTCCCAAAAAATACACACACACACACACACACAGAAACAATCCGAAATATTTCAATCATTTTGGTTAACAAGTTGGAAAATATTTACGGATCCGTATAGATTGTTCTTTGGTTAAACAAACGGGAAAGAAACATCAAGAATTTCCGGTAAACGTTGACATCGGTATTTGTCATTGATCGATGTTTTGTATTATTTCACTTTCAACATTGATAAATTCCCACATTTATACAACTATATCTATCTCTTTCTATTACATGGTATAATTTCAGTTAAATTGTGCCAAAGATACGAGAACATTTATGTACATATACACACATACAGTGTAATAGTGGTGGTTATTTATTACACTTTCTATATGTTACACTTGACGATTATACGGTAATTACCACATTTCGGAGGAAATCCGGTAGTTCCGGAGGCTAAGCATTCTAATGGGAATTGAACTAAAAGTGATAATTGTTGTATAACTTTTCTGATGATTGTTGTTGCCGTTATTGATGACGATTTTAGAATTAAATTCGTGATTTTGACATTTAATTAATTCATTGGTTCAAATCTATCTTTTTCCACCTCCTTTCATATTGCAAAATTTCTCATTAATCATCTTTAAATGTTCGGGCGGTTTTTCCGTTTCACATCAAACATTTCATTGTAATAAATGCTGTTGGTAGTAGTGGTGAAATCAAATTAAATGAGAATGGTAACTGGACAACGTTCAGAGCTACGGTTATTGATCATCTACCTGTTCCTAATGTCTGTTGAATACCAGATGAGCAACAACACTAAGGTGTTTCCTACCAATTCTCTTACGCAAATTCGTGCAATATTGCGGCAGAAACGTGATCAACGATCTAAATTCACTGTAGTAGCGTTGAATTTTGTTAAAAAAAATGACGAAATTTGACAATTTTTCGTTGCAAAAATGGTGGATGCGCCGGGTCGCCAATCAATTTTTCACTTGATAATACCGGTATTATCACACAACATGACACTAATTCAACTAAATCAATCATTCACAACTGAACAATTAAACATTTTGATGTTAATCGTTGCAAATAGCATCAAATTTCGAAATAGCCATCCAATTTATCTTTGTTGGTGTATTTCAATCGTTATTGTTGCTATTTTTAGTTGTTGTTGTTATTTCAAAAAAAATCTAGTCGATATTTCATTTATAAAAATGCACGTAAAAAGTGTCAGTGTTTTGTATATGAATGACATAAGGCCCCCGATTTGTATGTATGAATGATGGTGGTGCACATAATACGGATTCCTGTCAGGATTTATTTTCGTAACATTGAAAAACCCATCGTAATAGAATTCAGATGGTGCATCTGTACCATGTGGTGGTGGGTTTGTTAAGTTACAACTACCAAACTACAATTTGATTCTAATCGAAACAATTAGATTTTTTTGTTTGGTTGGTTGGTTTCGGTGGGGGAGAATCGACAAAACTTCGTTCTAAATTTAGAAAATCTGCTGTATTTCCCACGATGTCTAGAGACGGTTTGGAGTGTAATTATTATTTCCCATTCCAATCATCATCATCATCATCATTTAACTGAATTAGAATAAATCTGACACGCACAAATTTCTAAGATGTGTTGCGTGCGTACGTAGCTATGTGTCCGGATATCCGGTGACATTGCAATTTCCTCAACTGTCATAATGTATCTCTATTACGTTTTTCTTGTTACACACACAGACAATTTTTCGATAACTTCTTGACGACGTAACTTAAACAGGATGACAACCATGAAAGGTGAGACACTTTCAACAGAAATGTAAAGAGAGAGAGAAAGAGAGAAAAAAATATATAATACAGAAATATAAAACGAAAATAATATATCAAGGTGGGTGACGCATTGCGGTACCTTTTGCGTTGGATTGTTGTTTTTTATTAATCTATTTTACCACAACAACAACAACAATAAAAAAAAAGCATCAATCAAATTCTAGAAAAATCAGTGAATTAAATGCGACAGATTCAATATTTTATTTTCGTAAAATCGTGCGAGCGAGTGAAATAGACGGGGATATTCAATGGTATTGACCTGTCAGAAATATAAAATGATAAGACAAAACCACCACCAACATCACTGATAACAAGATTGTCACACACACACACACACACACACACAGAGACAGAGAAAGAAATGATGAATTATTGAAGTGATGGACGTAGTATTTTAGTTGAACAACATCATGATTAATCCTGCTGTGTACAACAATGAGTGCAACTGGTTTATTCCTGCTAATACTATTTCAACATCTGTCACCAAAGCGTTACAATTCGTACATTTATCGATGATAAGAATCGATAGAGATGAATGAACAATTTTGGAAAACGAGACATTCTTGTGACTAATCTCCATCATGCCTTAGAGTGTGTCAACGTGGAAATTATCTCCAATTAAGTCAAGCCGACAGAGGTCGGCGTATTGTTGGTATGGACGAAAGTCGTTTTTCGTTTAAAGAAATTGCAAATCGCCTTAACCGCAACCAATATACCAGCATGCGCTTCTATCAGGCATAGACTAGTGAGGGTCAAGAACGTCGCAAAAGAGGAACCGGGGGGGCAAATGAGATGCAGGACGCTTTTGGCAACAAGAGACCGATACTCCAGTACCAGATCAATTGTCGATCAATGGTTAGCTAACGAAGGTCATCGTAACCCTTCGAACAGCTGAAACAGAGTGGTGTAGATTACAACTGCACTGGAAGCTACGAGTGGCGTAAGGTGGTGTTCAGTGATGAATCCCGGTACTGTTTAGGGATGCATGATAGACGTATGAGGCTCAGACGAAGACGTGTGGGGTGCTATTACTTATGGGAGTAGGTTTGTTTGGTATTCCTTTGAGGCAATATGTATGAGATGTTAGAACTCCATATTCTTCCATTTCTTGGGCAGTTCCAGCAGCATAATGCCTATCCTAATATTGTAAGAAGTTTTATGGAACGATTTGCAGAAATGTTAATCTATTACCATGCCGCCGCCGCCCCCCACCGGCCCCTTTATCAATCGCTCATCGACATTATGGGAGAAGACTGAGGAACTTGCTGCTGCTTCCGCAAACACTGCAAGCTCTACAGGTTGTTTGGGACACAATACCTCAAGAAGAAAGCGACCATCTGATAGAAATGCTTAAACCACATGACTTACGTTGCTAGTCCTAGACTTTGGATACTATATTTTAGAGAGGGTGAAGATGTGGATTATTTACAATTATTTGTAAAAAGAAAGAAATAAGGGTTGTACATTTG